>OX453252.1:21655695-21952874 GCA_949709985.1 Luffia ferchaultella
TTGACAACTTAATTGAAATAGTATTGAAGGAATTTCTAAGATTTCTTTGGATTTTTTCTCTTCCCTTTGTGTCATAAGATGTAAAATGTCATCCGTGACTTAATGTTGTTTGGAAAAGTAATACGTGAGTAATACCAACCACATTAAGAAACACGGTGGTATTAGTCTAAGAAATAATTCAGTTTTATGACTTATTTTTAAATCAAATAGTTTGGAAGTGTGCTTTCGCACAATTAAGTACATTGCTTGCAAAGCAACTGGTTTGTGCGGCTCTGAAGTCTCAAAAACACCGACTCAAAAAACTTTGTTAGATCGACGTCTTTGGCACCTACCGAACATGGAATAAATTTTTTCCGTCCCATGAATCGTAAAAAAACATGAAATTAGTCGATTAATAATAATGATAATTTATTTACAAAAAATAAACTTAAGCTAACATACCTGGTAGCGTGAGCTAGGCCGAGTTGCGACTACCGAGTACATGCGCACTCAACGTATAAATGTATGGTGTGAAACAGTGCGTGAAAAGTGTAAATAGAATTGAGAACTTTATAGTTATAGCATTTGGATATACACGGTAAAAAAAGATTTCTCGAATCAAGAATATGTTATTGTTGCACGACATTTTTGTGGTCTGAGGTAAGGATAAATTGAGAAGAAAAAATATTTACTTATTTTGAGAGAATATTCTCTTCCGTATATATGAAACAATATTTTCTTGATTAGAGAATTTTTTGTTTCCGTGTAGTTTATAAGGTCCAATATGTGAAAGGTGAATAAATATTGCTGTTCTTATAGTTTTTTTCACTCAAACTTAGTGGGTACTTGCTCAGATAGAGAGATAATAGGGACGGTTCGCTCTTTTCAAGAGGGGCTCTAGTTACAGTACTGCCCTCTGAGAGGTGCCTCGGAAATAAGGCTTTCAATAAAACGCGGAAGACCTTAACATAATGAGTACATAATTATTATTTACAAAACGGATATAAAATAGCAAACAATCCGCCGTTTAGATTTTAGATCAAGACCTCAAGAGCAAAAACTAACTGGTCTAACTAGTACTTACAGTTGGCACAAGCGATTTACTAACCCAATGCATTTACATGTGCGGTATAAACTAACGATATTTTTAACACTTTAATCAATAAATTCGTTTGATCTTGGGCCAGATGCAATATCTGCAAAGGACAAGTCCCGATACACTAAAGGGATACCTAAACTCGAGCGCTGCGAATTTGTAAGGCCTTTGAATATATAAATTTTAAAGGGGCGAGTAGATTGTTGAAACTATCGTAGAAAACTATATTAATTTCTGTTTAACAATAATCGGTCAGGAAGCCATAGAATAGTGTCCCAAGGGCAAAGTTGTTGTAATGCTGAAACCTGGATGTATTACCTCGAGTCCGGCTTCTTCCTGCGTGTCATGGTCGAGCGTGTTGGGGAAGGCGGTCAGGTTGTATCCGATGCCACGGCACATAGGGATGGTGATCTCCTCGCAGCGCGGGTGGTCCACGGCGCGCGTCACCACCGCCAGCGTCGCCACTAGCGCGATAGTCCACTCGCACCACATCGTGGACTGTGCGCCGCCGCCGCTAGCACGCACCCAAGCTCATCTGGAATAACAAATTGTTACGTGTCAAGTAGGTACACAAAATCTCCTAGACATACAACTAAATTGCAGTGGAGGAGTTGTGATATGTTGTATAGGCACTCCAACATTTAGTCATTGCAGGCTTACACTTGCAATAGCTGTTCCTTAGGGGCTCCCGAGTTGATTTATACCGGTAAGCGAAACTGAAGAACTCCCTCCCTCCTCGGTCGTCTAGCGGTGGCTCCGATATCTACCGGTGGAAATCCATTCAGGAGCACCTAAGGAACAGTATTGCAAGCATGAGCCTTCTAAGACTAAATGTTGGGGTGTACTGCACTAAATTCCCTACTTCGAGTATTACGCCGCTCACCACGCTATAGATATTTCGCAGCGGACATCACATAGGCTATATATATTATAATACACGTTTTTCGATAACGGTGTAGTTTTCACACCGAGACCTTAATGTGATGTGTTCAGGGATTCGCTGTTCGTGACAACTTTTAGTGCATTTCGTCATTTGTGGACTAACGTATCAGAATATTTTAGATATAGATCTCGTACGTAAGAAATAAGCAATAGACATGCTTCGAAGCAGTACAGGCGGCGCGAGACGTTCCAAATCACAGCATAAGCCCACGAGGCGGGCATGAGCTGTTTTATCGCCGCCATTTAGATAGTCGCGTCCTCCGATAAGCCATCCATACGTTAAGACCATAGGTTAAGGCGCTGACCCATTGACTAGATAGTTATTTTCTCATATACGACGGGGTCTTTATATATGTGCGAACGGTGATGTCACCATAGATACGTGAAATTGATATTGTTTATAGTACACTTTCATAACCGATGAGTGAATATTTTCTTTAAAAATGGACTCATCAAAAGAGAAAATAAACCAAAATCGATTATTTCCCAAATAAAAACGCTCAATGCCAAGATATCATAGACAAACTTTTCAAATAGGTTCTGGCGGTAAAATTATGACTTTCTTTAAAGCGATGTCAATAGCAGTTAATTCAATAGTAACGTATTTTTGTTGTGAATGTGTAATTTTTTCAAATAGCGATTACCTACGTACCTACGTATTTATGATCAATATTGTTTCTGTACAGCATCTATCGTTGTCCGTTGTCGACACAGATTATTGCGCTCATCAATGTTGATGTTACGATTTTTAAAATATTTTATTTTTATTTCAATGACCGATTTGAGAGACCCTAGCTGCAGAACCAAAAGTCGCAGGTTTGATTCCCACTACATGAAAATGTCTATTAGAAACGTGTATATATTACAAAAAAATATTTATGTATATTAATTATCTAGCACTCATAATCTAAGCATAATGCTTTGGGACTAGATAGCACTGTGTGGGATGTCTTAGGTATTATTTGTCAGCTGTATAGTATAGTGTATAATAAAGCGATAAAGTACCGCTGCCATGGCTACATTACTGTGGCTGTAAGACGACACTGCGCTGGTGTTAAGCGCGTGTGCATTTGTTTTACGAGGGTCGCTTCCGTCGCATACGGAGTGAAACCGCAGCGCGGGCGCAGGTTGCAGTCGTCGTTGCTTGGGTTACACCGCATTATTTATTTTACGCGTCTTGACTAACAATAAAGTGGGTTCGTTTACTTTTAAAAGGTTAAAAATACACCGCAGCGACTATGCGGAAATTGTATAACGCAATTGTGTTGTTACGGTGTTTCAAATGGAGTTCGCTTTGCGTAAATTACGTAATTTGTTGTGTGTTGATCCGTACTAACTAATATGCATACATTGTAAAATTAAGGTCAGTTTGTATGTGTATCGTTCGAGAAATACTCGAGCTACGTATATTGATCAGAGTTGTAACGGATGTCGTAGTGGTTGATGCGGATATAGTATATACGTACTAAAAATAAAAGAAATATTTTATATTACAGTTTTTTGTCATAATTGTATAATGTTAAAGTAACTAAATAAGCGATTATTAATATTATTATTATTAATCATTGTTATTGCTCGTCACAGTAATTGAAGTTCAATAGACTGATAGAGATACTAAAAATACGAGGTGGTCGATGAACGTAGTCCAAACTTATAGAGCGTGTAGAGCTTACTGAACTAAACGAAAATTACAAGTGAACATATGGCGCAAACTAACGGTTATTAAGAAAAACTTGTTTGAAGTATATTTTTTTAACTTTTTGTTTAGTTCGGTATGACGAGGCGCTCTTCATGGTTACACCAGTATAACTACGAGGAAGACCCCTGTCCTGTTGGTACCACCGCTGTAGAGATTGACTTGAGATTGTCGATATAACACAATTGAGTACTTAATGTAGACACCTACACGTTCTACAAGTTTGGCCTATATACGTGTATGTCCATCCGAACACACATGTACTCTACATATTCGATGAAAAGTAACTCGCAGGCCTTTTCGTCTTCTAAACGATATTTTGGTTCATCGTAAATATGGTGAACTTAAACTTGCGATCGCGACTGCGACTGGACCGAGATGTTGTGGGTTCCTATGTATGTATATATTATAAAGAATATTTAAGTATGTAGTTAAGCAAGCATAATACTTGCTTATTTTGGGACTAGTTGACGCTGTGTGGAAGTCCGATGTATTATTATCTTTTAAAGCAATAGTTATGTAGTCATAATCATATACCGAACCGAAAGATAATTAGCAAACTGTCCAAGGAAAACCGGGGACATTTGTTTTCATATAAACGAATCAAAATAACATTTGAAGCCTTATTCTAAATCCATTATCAGTCCGCTGATAAATAATTCAGTAAATAGTAATAAATATAAGGCGATGTTTGAATAGTATACGATCAAAGTATACGGAACGACATGTCGATACACTCATAAAACCCAATGCGTTGTCTATCCATACAGTTACTATTCCTTCAAAGCTTACATTGTATGTAAAACGGATTGTGAATGAAACGTATGCCTTGTATAAATAAGATCTAAAATGCGGCGGCAAGTTTTCCGGCGTAATCCGGTGTTTGTTAACGCGCCGTTTTGTTTGGAAACGAGCCGATACGAGCTGGCTCATTACCTCCCAGTATCGATAACGGCCGTAATTATGGTTCCGTGAAAACAAACTGTGGCTTTGTCTGCAGTCGCAGCAGACAGCTTGAAAACTCATCCTGTCCTACATTCTGTTTATTGTATCAAAAAGGCACTATTCGAAATATCTGGTCATGAACATCCCCTCAACAATATCTGTAGTTAAAGCAAAAATACTAGAATACTTATCCAAATCTTTCATAATTAATTTTTAGAGCCTACAAGAATAACTGCCACATGCCTATATCGGATGTTCGGCTGAATGTAGTCATTAGTAGAACATGTTCATTAGATGAATCCATTCGGAAACCACCATTTCAAGTTTTATTGTTTTATAATAATTAAATATATAAATATACTGTTGAATCGCCATCAAACAAACACATTCTTTCGAATCCTTGTGTTTCCCACAGTTTTTACTCACTACCTGTCTGTCTACTAAAAATATGGAGTAAAGCTGTTATATGTAATTAGAGATGGCGCTGTGAACATTGCAATTTCGCAACGTCGCGTCGTCAGTGCCCCCTTACAAGCTGATGTACACTTAACTTCTTCACTTCGTCGGCAATCTCTCCTTGAAATAGTGTTATAGTTAGAATGTAATATATAATTTTTGGGCCGAGAATTTATCAGTTTGGTCACGTCCGTCCGTTTCATTGTAAACATCTGCAAATCTCTTTTGAAAAATAGAGTGTATTCGGTTTCAGTCATAAGTTCAATATTATAGAATGTATTGCGTCTCATTTAGCGATCATTTTTAATAAAGCTCATCACTACATAGTATAAAACAAAGTCGTTTACCGTCTGTCTGTCTGTCCCTATGTATGCTTAGATTTTTAAAACTACGCATTTGGATTTTAAAGCAACAGATTTGGATGTAGATTTTTTTAATAGATAGAGTGATTCAAGAGGAAGGGTTATATGTATATAACATGCATAACATAGTAGAGAAACACTAAGACTTTTAGAGGTTTCTAATGTGATGTAAATAAACAAATTTTTTTGCCCTTACTTGGCAAACGCTGGCTGAAACCTACGAGATAGATCAAAATAATGTACTACAGCATTGTACACCTTAAAAAGGTCTACAAAATCTAGTCCGCGATGGTATATATATGTCTACCTCTTAGGGATAATCCATAATAACCATTTTTTATCCGAAAATTGGTGTAAACTAGTATTCGAGCACAGACAAGATTTTCGCGGTATCCACTTTATTGTTAATTGCCACCAGATGGCCCTGTAGCATTTAATTTTCTATAAGCAGAAATTATATAAAAATGCAGTTCACGGGCGGGCGGGCGAAGCCGGGGCGGTCGCTAGTAGAATAGTAAAGTAAAGCTCTTTGTTTAAAGCAGGCAGCAAAAGAGACCCCTAAGCAGATCCTGATTATCTAATTTATGAAAACAACATGAGTAGATCGGCCAAGTGCGTATTGGACACGCATTGACTTAGTCTTCTGTAGCTTGTACCTACTATAAGCAATTATTACTAATCATACAACACTCGCCAATAACTGAAAATTTCTTAAATGTTAAAAATTAGTCAACGTACTAACTCGTATCAACAACAATTTTCGTTGAAATTGTTTTTTGACATTTCTCCAAAACAGAATGCTCTACGATATACTATGAAAGTAGCTAAACTAAACCGGATTTTTTGTCTGATTGCAAAAACTGCAGAGCTTTTACCAGCTACCCTTATAAGTTGTAACACTTGGGCCCCACTGTGATAAGTGATCGAAGAGATCGATGGTAGTGCCGTAAACATTGTTTGATCAACTAAATCCAATATAACATCTCCCAGTCTTAAACTGATATCAACTTGTCGAAAGTTAGGCAATGAAAATTTTAAACACGTTCTTGTATTAGCGTTTAATAATAAATATATTATATTTATCAAGAAAATATAAAAATTGTATTTTTTAATTTGTAAATACTTTACGATTAATATTTAGTGTATTAATTTATTATATTTAAAATAATAAATTATTAGTATGAATCAATCTAAGACATAGGAGAGTAAGGTATTTGTTTGGCTAATTCTTCCTCATTTCTGTTCACTTTAAATGGACTGTAGTATGGCCACATAAGATATGTCTGAGAAAATCCATCAGGATTGACGGAAAAATGGCAAAGATAAAAGTCTGTGGCAGATGAACAGGACGAAATCATGAAGGATCTGTTCTTAACACTCTGTGACGGAACCCTAAAAAGAAGATTTTGCTGCGATCCTTCTCAATGGTAGTCACTTTCCGAAGCGCTAGTAACTTTACCAACTAATAAAATAACTTTTTTGAGAACACTAGCTAATTAACTTTTAGATTTTTCGATTTATTTTAGAACTACTGAGCCCGAATAATTTATATCACATACATGAAAAAGTGAATAGATAGCGGAGGGACTAGGTATGTGGTGTACTTGGGTCTACAACTTGTGGTCGAGTAGATAATGTGAACAATCATATCATTGTAGAAGCTCGCTTCGAGTTGAGTGGAGTTGCGCAAAGTTTGGAGTACAACGGGCGTCTGTGGACTGGAACACTTCACAGTTCAAAAGCTCGCGTTCTACTCTACTGTTCAATATGAGATTTCATTTAACAAATGGGTTATTTCCAAAAGAATAAATGAGCTATAGAAATATGTTATATTTCTTAAGAAAAACTAATAAGTGAAAGAATTTTATTGATATCTACAAAAATGCCGAAGATACAAATTTTTTAAATAAATCTTCGGTAATAATCAGTATTTTCCCGAAAATCGAAAAGTGTAGTAAACAGTTTGTTTTACTCTAACGTGTAGAATAGCGTATGATACATAATTTTGTTAAAAAAGACGCGCTCAGTGTTGGGTACTAAACTACACATAGATCTAGACTTATTGAGTCAATCTTATATAAATAGCTCTAGTTGTAAAAGTAACTAAAACTTCCCAGAATAGTGACAGCTTGATGAGAATTTCCGACAAGCGGTGTCATGTGGCATTTGGTAAACTAAAGACGGACAGAGTTTTCGAATTACAAAACATTTCGGTAACAAAAGTTCGTTCAGCTCAGATTTGTCTGGTTTTGTCGATTTTATTTTCGATTCGTTTCGAGTGTGAGCAAGCGCGAATAGGTGATAGTTTAGCCGTTATATTAAACGTCGGTTCTCGCTAAAATTAGAGGGAGAGATGCTACGCGGTGCTACTTCATTGCTACTCAAATGAAAGAAAAAGACCAATAATATTTTGTAATACTTGTTATTTATGTGTATATATTTAGTGCTTATTCGCTGCTTCCCCACAATCTACTAAACACATTTTTTTTCATAAGCGTGTTATCAAAAACAAACGCTTGGAAATGTTTGAATTCGAGGCGTAGGTATAAATAGTTTACATGAGATTGGAATAAAAGCATGACAATGTTTGTTTCTAAGAATAAGTACTGTAAATTAATATAAGCAATAGACTATACAAATGTCATATATACTGAGTAGAGATGATAATGTCCAGCGACATTAGACTTTAACATGACTTTAGTCACGTAATGATGTGTACCTGATTCTATGATCTAAAACAATGAAAAACAAACGTTGTTTATGAATTCTGTGTAATATTTTTTTTTTCGGTTTAAATATAGCATTATCGTAATTTGTGTTTTCAATTTTACATATTAATAATTACGGCTTAAAACTCGTATTACAAATAAATAAATAAGTATAGTGAAACTTGGACGCAGTTACATTATCTATAATATTAGAGTGTTTGTTCGTCTATTCTATGCATACATAAAACACGAGCAGATGTGACAATGGTGCAGGTAACGGTCACCGGCCGGTCCTCGCCGGACAACGGTCCGCGAATTTAACGAACGCGTTGATTTACTGACGGCTAACTTTAATAGCCCTGCCCTAACAGTGGCCGTCGATATGGGATGTTATCGATGAGCTTATCATAATTAAATAATAACAACGACGTTAATCGGCAAATGTTGCAAAATAATAATTATGTTGCAAACAAATAACCGATCAAATCGGATTGGACTGGATTTGAACATGTCGGTGCCTTGTTTTATAAGTGATCAAGTGATACTGGAAGATACAATTTTACAAATGCGAAAGTGTTTTATTCTGTGCCTTCTCTTCGTCTAGTAATAGAACAACGAAAGGACGTATTACATAATATTTTGCATGCAGATACGAAAGCAGGTTGAAACTGAAAAGCGATCTCTTTTGATTATAGACTGGCTATTCTCCAGCGTGGACTACACAGTTGTACCGGGACCCTTTTTTCCGAGACAAAAAGTAGCCTATGTCACTCAGCTTATAAACTACATCTATGCAAAAAATTATAGCGGGCACGGTACAAATTGTTTAGTCTATGCAAACGGAACCGCGCGCGGAAAGCTAGTTTGTAAATAAAATATTTTATTTATTTTTATTTTTATTATCTTTGGAAAACCAACAGCTATACAATACTTATAGTAAAAATTAATAAAAACAGGAAGCCCATGTTATGTGTTGATAATGTAGCTTTCTAATAAGGGAAAGAATATTTGAAGTCAGCTAAGTCGTTATTGCGTTTATCCGTAACAAACAAATAAAAAAAAAAACAAATCTATTTTCTTCATAAAATTAATACAGATAATGTGAAAATGATACTGGTCAAATATTACCATATTCTCGGTTCATTTATCCAAAAGCTCATTGACGTCTATTTGTTTCCAGCGTCGTAAAAAAATACATAATAAATTAAATATTACGCATCAATCTGTCATTCCATTTAAAACTAGAGTAAATAATACGACCGCAAATCAGACAACGTAGATATGTTAAATGTGTTCGGTGATTCCCGTCCTACTAATTTCATCGCTGGTCTGATTTAAAAATCAATCGAAAACTATCGATACACATGAATCGATCGTCCCTAACGGTGTGCTTTTGTGAAATATGGAGCGCTTTGTTTCAGATGGTCGGGCGTGGGGCAGCCCAGGTAGGCGGACCGGATGATTTATCATCGACTCTGTTTGTTCAAATAATCGATCCCTAAAAACCGCCACCCTAAACCGTTTCTAAATAAATGCCAGCGATTTTCGGTCTAATCGAGAGGCTAATGGCGAAGTGCGTGAACCAGTTATAGTATGTAGTAACATGTTATAGATATAGTCATTCACGCAGACATCCATAAACGTATCGGCACATGCGTGTAGACTTGACTTTACGAGTTTGGTCGAAAGCAAAATCAGAAAGGTTAGAATTTGCTATAGGCTGTATTGTTGAGCTGTATTTTTGCATTTCATTTCAAATCGAAACATATTTAACATTTTTCTTAATGTGTATGACAGTTTGCATAGGTGTGAAACGGGCGATGTTTTCTAAAATTCAACGGTGTCACGCATGCGTGAGCGTAGTTTTACGAAGTGTAGTTTACTGCGCCCTTTTTTACACAAAACGGCTTGCGCCTCTGGTTGTAGGATATCGATGCAAATCGATTACAGCATTAAATCTAACCGAAGTGCGCGTGAGACGTAACTGTTTACACCGTTTGCTTGTATTGGCAAATATTTATGGATCCGTTTGTAGCTTTCGCACACGAGTTACGACAATACTATTTATCTGCAATTTAAAGTTTATGCGTATTCATTTCGTGTTCTACGATTGTACATTTTCCGTTACAACGGAACGTTGGATAATTCAGAATATATTATGACAATACGTTTTAATTATTTATACAACGTATGCCAGGCACACTTAGTTTTGCTCGTTTTTGAAACAATTTTAAATAATAGAATTGAATATTTTTGAGGTAAAAAATGTTATAAATTAGGTCATAAACTAGGGCTTTTAACGGTTAATTGGTGTTTATTTTTTATTTTATTTAGAACTAAGCAATCATTTATTTTAAAACATAATGTCCTTTAAAAAGTTAAGAGGGATTTTTATGGTAACTTTATCCGATATACCGCTCACTTCAATCTTACTTAGTCCGTGGTATGAGTGAGTGCGAATCGGTCGAACTCCTGGCCTAAGGCGAAAACGTGTGGATTTTAATGAACGCAAGTTTTTTAAAAACCCTCAGCCTAAATCTCCATTGCTATGGCTCTGTACATACAGAGCCATAGCAATGGAGATTTAGATTTAGGAGCAATACATATTGCTACGATTCTTCTTAAATATTGTCTATGAAAAAAAAATTTCAATGCTAGAGTGTGTCCCATCGAGAGGGATCCCTTACTGTACTTACTTATCTTCCTTTACTTACCTACCTGATCGCTCAATTAGTGCCCGAGAATTAGCAAACAGGCCGAAATATACAGGTTGAGTATTTGAGATGGGACTGTATGCCCAAATCCTAAACTATGAGCAATAGCGAAGTGTTCAAGAGAGTTATTAGCTCGATTTTGAGAAAACAAAAACTGCATATTCACATTTTTGAAAAAATTGTCATTTTAACCGGGAATCGAATCACTTCGTTTTATAAAACCATAACAGCCTGTATTTTTGCACCGATCGATATTGTTACTAATGAGGATCAAGTTTAGCAATGAAACGTCATATGAAAAATTAATGAATAAAAAATTTTCAAGTTCCATTCATACCAGTTAATTGATTAAATGTTGTATGACAAGTTAAACTTACGTTACCTACTCTCCAGTATATTAATCATATAGAACCATGTAATAGCTCGTATCTACATATCGAGTTCCTAACAACTCACAAGTCCATGTCATGTTAACTAGAGCGGCTGGCCAGTGTACGGCATATCTTGTACATCTGGGTTCATTGCATGCTCGTAGGTAGGTACGAATACAATGGCCGCCGTGTCTACTCTCATTACATTACAATGAAGTCAATAAACTCTGTAACGTGTTTTAGAAAATAAATTAGTAACGTTTCGTAATATGAAAACCTAGATAATGACGACCGAATGTAGTGATTGTGAATTTCAGTGACTAAGTAATATTTTCCTAAACTAGTCAGTGTGTTCGAGTCCTTCTCATTGCCCCAGACCTAAAGTCCTTGGCTATTGCTTGTTGACAAATGCAGCCACGCAACGTCCTATGGAAACTTATGCTTGAAATCTTTCTGCGAGATAGAATTTGTAACGAATAAATCTGCAAAAGAACTGGAGTGATTGATATACGATATACCTACGCGTCGTGATAGCCGTGTGGTGTGTGAGTTCTTGTTTGGAAGGCCGTGGTTCGAATTCCAGGGCATGTACCAATTAGTTTTTCCTGACTTATGTACATAACTATCACTGATTTTGTGCCTCGGATAGCACGTCAAGCCGTCGTCGCTCCCGGTTAAAATCCTCAAACCCGCGCTGGACCAGTTTGGTGGATTAAGCTCTAAGCACCCTCATCGCGAGATGAGGCCTAAGATGAATTGATAGCACATAAAATTACAGAACGGGCCACATTCTCCCAGGGCCGATAACCGCTGGGTTAGAAATGCTCTCGAGTGGCGTGACCACCACGACCACGTTGTACCGCGTGTCGGTGCCCAACTATGTGGATCGAAGATCGTCATGGAGGTATAGGGGGAGGTTTAATAAGACTTCGCCAGTGTGTGTGTGTTGGATTTGTGATACGAATGACCTGATATAAGCGTATTCAGGAGCAGTAGCGGCCAGCACATAAGTCGCGATACGCTGTGATCGATCACTAGCAGCTAATGAGGCCCCTTATCGCCGCCATGATTTATTGATATTGGCCTCATCGATAACAGCCGCCTTATCGCCGTGTCTTGTAAGAATTCTTGTACAGCCGCGAATAGATAGCCGTTACATGAAAATCGATCGATAAGACCCTTGTAATTCTACTGTCCTTATACACCTATGATTACTTCAGGTCGTACAGCTTCGAACCATGACTATCTCGTGGTACTACCAGGGTTGTATGTACTACCAGTTTTTTGCCCGTGGACCTACTATGTACAACTGGTTGTACAACGGGACGTTTTTTACTCGCCCTTACTAGTCTTGAGTTAGTTGAAAATTGTTACATGAAACTGATCTTATGGCTGAATATAGAACCCGAAATGGACTGTAATTTTTATGTCTCAGTGTATTTTTTTGTTTTGTATGATTAGTTTAGTAACTTATAATTCAAGAACTACAAAACCGAATTCAATATGAAATATTAACGTTTATATAGACAATAATAATAAATTTTTATGCACTCAATGGGATACATTGATTACGTAATTTTACATTTAAAAGCGTCTCAGTCAAAAGTTATCAGTGGTCACCACACTAAGCAAAAGCTTGTGCCGTGAGACCAACACAGTTATATTTTACATAAATGAGAGCATCCTCGATCGATTACGCAAAGAACTTGTACAAGAATTTGCTTTTAACGAAAGTCAGCTATAACAGTGAGAAGTTTATTACCTACTTGCGAATCGTCGATTACATTGACAAGTACCATTAATGCACAAGACCTACAAATATGAAAACATACACATACTTTAAATGGTTACTTCACATATAGAACACAATACAAAGTGAATGACTCGGCGTCGACTTCATAAAATATATGCAGCCCATTACTTACTGCTCTTTTCTTTAAATTAAAAATATTATTTTTAACTTTTTAATTTAGTTCATTTAGTTTCTCGCTCTGAATTGATGGAAACGTAATGCAAGATATGGGACAAATATAATTGCGCTATTACTTTTTTAAATATTCCGTACCCAAAGGATACCAACCGGGAACCTTATGACTGAAGCTCCGCTGTCAGTCCGTCCGACCTTCTGTCATAGGGCTGCATCGTCGGAACCGCAATAGGTAGAGACATGAAATTTTCAGAGTGTCTAATACTATGACCGATATAAGAACAAATAATACAAACAAAATAAAGTAACAAAATTAATGGGCCAATTAAATAATTACTTACTTAACCCACGTACAAGAAACGTTTTTTTTTCGACGTTTTTGGTGATTGTGAGAGCTTTATTTACATTTGAAATTTTCATGGAGTGTGTACTACTATAGTCGCTATTACAACAAATAATTATAATGAAATAATATAAAAAATTAAAGGAGTCTTCATACAAGAAACGTGTTTGTTTTATATTGTACGGTAATACGGAACATTTCGTGTGTGATTACGACTCGCACTTGATCAGTTTTTAGGGACAGAGCGGTAAACAAGAAAAGGAACGTAGAACTAGAACGGTGTTGGACAAAACAGGTGATGTGCAGAACATGTGAAAAATAGGCATGAACGATGTGAAAAATAGGCGTTAATATTCATTAGGCATGTTTACTTCAGATTCTATTAACTAGAAGCAAATATTTCGATTATCATACATTCGACTTTTATAACTGACATAGTTTTGATCCTATCGGACATTAAATCCGACAAGTTAATTAAAACGAGTCGTGGCCGATCAGATATATGATTTATAGGTTTTTTACATCACAATAGAACAACTAGTCGATTACACAGTTATGTATTTATCTTAAAGTTTTATTGGTATAATGGCCTAGTCATATTAAATTTATGGCAGCGATACTCAATAATTAATTTTAATGTCCAATTAAATGCAATGACGCCAATAACAGACGCATAAATTACCGATGGTTATTTTTATCACGGCCATTGTGATAAAGCAACTGTACGCGCATAACAGATCTAGTTTTATGCACTGCGCTATCGATTCGTAGATAATGTACGGATGGGCCAATATTGTTTCTGCTCACTTCGATCGTATCGAGTGGTGGGTTCGTGATTTCACTAAAATAATAACTAAGTACTTGCTGCTGTAAATTCACACAGCTCTATATGTACCCACTTGGTTTACAACAGTTTTACATAAAAAATAAATTATTATACAGAAACCTGATGGCAGAATCTGACGAAACTTAATTTCCACCAATCTAATCTCTGCGAAAGATTGCACATAATCTAATTCGTACAATTTTGAGATTTACGGAATGACTTTTCATCTTCCACATTTTATTTATGTTTTTATAGGGTTATATACCTACTCAAAGGTAAACTCAAAGGGTATCAACGGGAAATCTATTACTAAGATTTCATTGTCCATCTGTTACAGGGCTGCGTCGTCTGAACCGTAACAGACAGAAACTTGATCACAGTGTGTAAAAATTAAATAATGTTAAAAATTAAACGAGATCCCCATACAAGAAACGTGTTTTTCTTAATGGTTGTGAGATCATTGTTTACACTTGAAATTTTCATGAAGGATGTACTACTTTTGCCGCTATAACAACAAATAATAAACATAAAATAAAGTGAAAAATTAAAAGAGGTCCTATACAAGATACGTGTTTCTTTTAAAAATAGGTATTGTACGGTGGTACAGAAACCATCGTGTACGAGTCGGACTCGCACTTAGCCGCTTTTTTTGCCATGAATTTTCCGTCCAATTTATAATTTTTGCGCGTTGCGTCTAAAAACTTGTGCACTGCAACTTCAACGGAAGATAGCAGTGCACGCTGGCTTTTCCAAAATGCGCATAAGTCTAGGTTTAACAGATAAGTAACGGCAAATTGTGACTGGGATTTTTCTGCAAAACGCTAAAACCAAACTTTATAATTTTATAAGGCTAGATTTCACTAAGTGATCATAACAAGTACAGGCTAAAGGTTATTATTAAGAAAACAAAGGAGTTGTCACTGTCGAAACGACGCGTGGGTTTTACTTTGACATTAGAGATTTGATTACACTGTAACCTTTTCTTTTCAAGCGAAATAAAATGTAAACAACTTTTGCCTTGCGTCGTATTAAGTATCACAGAACCCGGGGTCATATAATAATATGGACTTTTACATACAAAAAAGTGACTATGAAACAGTATAATATTGTATTGACGAGGCCACACTAACGTGTCATGTCGTTAATATTCGCAATAATTTTAACTACTACATAACTTGCATTATGCAAGTGTTTAGATGTAACCATGCATATAAATAATCTGATAATCAACGGCGTTAGAAGTTAGCGTGATCCGACCTTTAATGTAATTAGATTTAGTAGTATGCAGTTGATATTACGTACAGAGATTAATGAGTCGACGTGAATG
The DNA here is from genome assembly GCA_949709985.1 of Luffia ferchaultella. Classification (NCBI taxonomy): domain Eukaryota; kingdom Metazoa; phylum Arthropoda; class Insecta; order Lepidoptera; family Psychidae; genus Luffia; species Luffia ferchaultella. Next base: position 21,671,388 of record OX453252.1, read on the forward strand.
ACATCAGTAACCGCCCACTGACTCCGTTCTGACACACTGCGCGTTACTATACGGTTCATCAAATCGTAACCACACACTTTGGAATGTCAAGAAATAATACGTGTTACGAGATTCTATGTGTATGTCTGTTTGTATGCTTGTAAATCGTGGCACGCTTTGACTACTTGCGGTACCCGTGATTATGGAATTTATTTGAAACTTTTGGAGGAGATTTGGACGCTATGTCATCAAAGTGTAAAGATCTTTAAAACATGGACAAAGTATCGCTGTTTTGGGTATATGCCTCAGGTAGTGCTCAATTAAAATCGATCTAAATTTGTGAAACCGCGGACTGCCTACCAGTAATACAATAATCACAGAAAAGTTAAAACGTGAAAGCAGAGGAATGTGTTCATAAAATAATTTAAATTTTTTTTGTGATTATTATAATAGGTAATGTACTTACGCTATTAATTTAAATTTTAGAGTAGAACACCGAAAAAACAAGCGTATTTCATAATTTCTAAGCAGATGCCGTCTGTCGCCTAGTATTTTTTACGATGCTATTCATATATATAACAAATAGAATTAGTTATCAGTGCGTTGCGTATGTCTATGATCACAAAATATGAAGGATCGCGGCGCGGGCGCACGCTGTGCCGTCGTATCAATTTATCAAATTATTTTTATACTCAGCTCCGACTTGTGTGCATACATATACGTAGGTATACACCACGTGTAACAAAAAAAACTTTAGCTAACTTTAGTGACTATTGCATAATGGGCAGTTGCGTTTAATTTTTAATCCCAAAAGTAATATTTTTTAAATGCTTTAAGGCGCTGCTTTCCAAAGTAAAAAAACTAAAGCTAAAAGTAAATAATTTAGTCTAAGATAAAGTAAATAGTCAACATTTATTCAGATAACAACACAGGGAAATTCAATTAATCAATTCATCAAAGGTCCAACAATTTTGGTCCAAGCTGATGGAGCTTGGACCGAAATTTTTAGCACATGATTTAAGAAATTATTAGGAATTATTTATATTTTCGAATTGAAAAGAATGAATGGTTTAGCAGTTTCGTAAATTAGTCCAAACAAACAGATAGACAAACCAAAAGTAGCCTATATCACCCCTGATAACCTATTTTTCATGTCTGCCGAGTTTCATTAAAATCAGTTCATCCGTTTCGGAGATTAGCCTGAACAGACAAACACTAAGATTCAAAAAATATCTCGTAGATACGGACCGCTATTCAGAATGCGGCGTGCTGTCGCCTCCGAGGCCGGCCCACCGAGTTTGTTTTATGACCACGTACGCATAAACATGGATTTTTAATGTATCAACATTTCATTTTTTCCCCGCGCACCGTATGATAGCCTCGCCGCTGTGAGAACGTTCATAATTTTAGTTTCGTTTTATGTCGTTATTCATGCTAATGAATTATTTACTCTGTTAGTTTATCGTTAAATTATGTGCTCGATAAATTATATTCGTAACGCCCGCTCGAAAAAAAAAAAACACAGCACATGTTGTATGCATAAGTATTTTAAAACGCAGTATAAAACGTCGAGGGAAAAAACTAGTAAGGTCAAATCAGAAACTTTGCGTTTGGGATTAAAACAATATTACAATTAATGTCTTTTTTATATATGATAAATTACTTGTTTAACTGCTCTAACGAGCATAAAAAACTTAGGCATAATTAACATATTTATTACTTCTTTTCTTTTTGTCTTTCTAGAAGTAAGTTTATGAATTAATTTGTGTAATGAGAAAATAAACGTATTTTAATTGTTTAATAATACACTTTTAAACAATTAAAATATAATGTGTTTAAATTATTTTACTTCCTGTACAATATTTTCATATAATATTTACATAGGCATGTTTTGTTGTTAAGTTATTTATAGTGTTATATTTAAATGAAAATTCTGTGACAACGAATATATTATTTAACTATGTACATAAAAAGAAAAATTAAGTGCAATGTGACCACTAGGCAATATTGCTCAGAGATTCTTCATGTAATCTACTAAGGACTGCTTTTTAAATATTTAATTTATTTTTCAGTTTTTAGTGGTCAGTAACTGTAGCTTAGTATTTGTACCTATTTAGTATGAAGTGGGCAATATAATCCCTTAACTCTTAACCCTGGAGGAGTTCTGTGGCTTCTATCATCAGCTCAGCAGCAAAGACTTGAATAACTAAAAACATTTAGTTCAAACACACTATGCATACCTATAAGATTTGAGGGTATCCTTCGATTTTTCTGGGATTTATTTGACTTGAAAATCGTAACGTAGAAAAAGAATTTTTCAAATCGATCCACAATTGGCGAAGATATTGGTGAACATAAAAAAATAGATACAGACGAACATAGAACTTTCTCCTTTTTTAAAGTCGTTTAAAAATAGGAAAGTTGAAACCTTGCAAAAATAATCTGAGGGGTGACCTGAGAGGTTGAAAGTTACAGCCTATAAGTCCCATCCAAACCCAAAGCAAATCCCTATATTTAGGTACTAAATCACCAGGAGTTGTTGCTACTAACTAAGGAGGTTTTTTGCGTTACAGTTATACAATAATATTACCCCACAATAATATCTGCCATATAACACGGCGGTGGCTAGTTTTGAATGCTACCTAGGCGCCAAGATTTAGGTAATATAGAGCAGTGTCACGTCGGTTCGCAGTATAAGACAGACAGACGGCCCCTCGGGTAGCGCGAGGTGTCGGGATCGATATCCGGCCCTTACCTAGCTCACCCACACAATTCGTTCACGAAATGCTCGATCAGGATTTTAAGGGAGAAAAGTAGGAATGACATAAATACATGCTACGTGATCGGGTATTTTCCTTCTAGGAGTTGAGTCAACGCTTTTCGAATTTCAATGGACAAATAAACAATCGAATAATAAGTATAATCTAATTTCAAACAAGCGTACGATATAAAATAAGCAGGCTTTTATCAGCGAATTAATTCACTATTTATATGAACTTTACAATAGTTTATCTAAAATTGTATTATTACTTACTCCGTAATGTTTTCTTAAATGCGGTCAAATAAATTGTTCTAATTTTCCTGTTTGTTACAAAGTCCTAGCACAGCTCTATTATTATAACACTGAGACGGAATGTGTACCTATAATTGATCGTTTAATTAACTAGAAATACACTTTACATTTTTATTCGTCTGTTCCACGGATATACATAAAGATACCGATCGTTGTGATCATAAAAATACAAAAAAAAAGTATACACCAATTGATATTTTGACATATTTACTATGAATTAGAATTTAGTATGACACGCATGTAAAATTCGTACTGGAAAAACAAAGATTCTGAATTGTAGTACCTACGTTTCAGGTGTAATTAAACAAAATGTTTAAAACAAACAATTACAATAACATGGTCAGTTTAATCTCTGAGTTTGTCATTTTGCTCCCGTGTCCTTTTAAATCTAATAACTCAAAAGCTACTGAACCGATGTCGATTAAACCTTCATATTTAAGTGCATTAACCAATTTAAAGTATGTTGGACAGATTATTTTTTCAGGCACAACTTTTTTTATGACCAGACGTTTTTAAAATTAAATCAAGTATAGGTAGGTATTCAAATAATAAAAACAATACGCACCAAATCGCAGAAAAAATGTATGTATTGAAGTCAAACTGTAAAAGTTAACTTTTATATTTGTGTTGAGTGTTCATGGTAATCGTAAATCATTTTACATTGAAAGCACAATGAAGTAAACGAAACTCCAAATTATTCATCAAAACAGTCGTAAATTATTTAAACATATAGCTTTATTTATTATGGGCTACAAGATTTACATAATTTTTTATATTTAACACTCCGCAACCCCCCTTCGGAACTGATATCAACAAAACTCGCTCTTGGCTTATTCCTAAGTGGCAAGGAGGGGGGGGGGGGGGGGTCATGCATACCATAAACATTATTAATGGATCGATTTTTGTTTTACATTCGATTTCGATGAAGTAAGCCTGAATGTGTTCAGTAAAATTTTAATGTAAAAACTCACAAAAATCTGTTTAGTAGTTTCGAGATTAGCGTGTTCAAACACATAAACAAACAAACAAAAACACCTCGATCAGTTTAGACACGCTGATTCTACAGTTTTATTAGGAAATGTATAGAGAAGTAGTATATTATAAAAATAATAGATTAAATATGTTTCCATTTATTAGATTTGATATTAGTAAAATAATAGAGCATATTTGTCCAAAACTTAGTTTATTAATTGATATACTTAAGGTTCTATCACGCATGCAAGAATATTTTTAACGTCTTTTATGGGACATTATAATAATAAATAATTAATATTGAAATCAATAAATAACCCTAGAAAATGTAACCCCAAATTTAATATTGTTCCAACAAAAATGTCCACAGTTTAAAATAGTCCAGTTACAGTGGACAATAAAAAAGAGTTCCAAGTACGAAATGAGTGCCAATCACATTTATAACCGTATCACAATTGACCACCCAACACATATCACATATCTATCGCAAGAAACTACTAGAAGTCTCCATTGTCCGTCCAGGAAATTGATATATAGGAAGTCAAAGGTCGGAAACGATTCTTGGTCGATAGCATCGATAGAATATGGAAACATAGTTCAAGGAAAAAATTTATTAAACGGTTTTGTAGGAAATGTTTCTGACTATTTCTGTGTTCAATGACAAATGATTCGATATCTTAGACAGATAGATACCTACCGAAAGCGATTTTTAGGGTTCTGTACCCAAAGGGTATCAACGGGAACCCTATTACTAAGACTCGGCTGTTCGTCCGTCAGTCTGTCCGTTTGAACTGTAATAGGTAGAAACTTGAAATTGTTATGAAGTATATACTACTATGGCTGCTATAACAACAAATAATAAAAAATAAGTAAAGTTAAAAATTAATAGGGGTCCTATACAAGAAACGTGTTTTTTTATGTACAGTGGTATGGAACCCTCGTGTGCGAGTCCGAATCGCACTTGGTCGGTTTTTGGCATATTGTTTGTGATACGATTAGGAAAGTGTATGTATGCAACGAGGTTATACCTACTAGCGTACTAGAGACCACATTCCAGTTCTATACAAACTTGTGTGGTCTAATTCGACACCAAACCACCAAATGCTCAACTCGATGTCAGAGCAAAACTAACATTATATCGATTATTAAATAATGAATAACTATATAACCAAGGTGTATTTCAAAATTCATCAAACTGGAAACCATATCGAAGATAAAAGTTAAAACCTAAAAGTGGGGCTAATAGCTAGTAAATATGTTTGTACATTCCGCAATAAGCACTACCAGCATCATCGGTTTGAAGCGGCGCGTGCCCAGCGCCCCACAGTAGGTAGGTGTTGTGTAAACAGTAAACGGTGCAATGCAGCCGGGCATCGAACCCGAGTTTATGCCCACACAAATAAGCCTAATTACAAACATCAAATGCGCTTTACGCATGATTAGCGGACGCGAGACGCGCGGATATGCGGCTCGGTGAAAGGTTAACGGTTTTGTGAATGATTTTTTGATCAAACGATTTCACCGGCTCCTAAACAGGTACGTGTTTTGCTTTTGCGCAGTTGCGTAAGCGCTTCACCTATTCAACTGAGTGATGTATATTGTATAGTAGCTTTGTTTGTTACACAAGATATAGCAAACAGATTGGATCTAGTTATTTAAGCGGGTGTGGTAGCCAAGCCGATACCTAGCTATTGCAGCCGCGGGCTATTTGCATAACAAGAACCAGAATCGTTACCAGTATTGTACGTATAATATGAATATGGACAAGATATAGTTAATTTAAGTATGTTTTATATTAATTGTGCTTCAGGCACTAATACGGGAGTAGACGAGAATGTAGTTTTAGGTATTAGGTATCTAGGTATGGCCATATACGCCATTTATTTGCTATTTATATGCTAATTTAAAATAGGGCATCAGCTGTTGCGAGAGTGGCTACTAAACTAAATTTTTGTAACTCGAATTCTAATCCAAATAAAGGTCAGGGGACGTTGAATTTTCGTGTGTTTCATCTGATTGAGGTTTTAAAATAAATAAGTTTTATATCAAAACGTAATCATTATTATACAATGATAAATACGTCTCTGGATAGGTTATCGAAACTGTAATCAAATTATCATACAGAACCAAAATCTAACAAGTAGATATTTGTAATAAAATAAAACCTACTGCAAATTTTCGATGTATCGTATCTAAGCACCTGAAACAATTTTCTGGTATAGTAGTATTGGGATTTCTAGCATAGTAGAAGTAATTACTGGGAAAATTCCAGTACTTCTACTATGCTAGAAAATTGTTTCAGTTGCCTAGACGCGCTACATCGAAAATTTGCCGTAGGTATTCATTTTATTACAAAATATTTACTTATTAGGTTTTGGTTCTGTATACCGATAAATGATTTGACTACAGTTTTACTGACCTATCCAGAGAATATTTATCATTGGTGCATAATAATCATTACGTTTGGTATAAAACTTACTCATTTTAAAACCTCAATCAGCCATGTGCTTGAATTTGAATGATTAAATAAAATACTAGAATAACGTTTTCAACGACCGAAATATTAGATACATAACTGAACAATTTATTATATATTTCTTTTTCAGAAATTTTGACGTGGATGCTCTATTTTATGAATACCAGAGACAGGTATAGGTCGTCTCAAACTTTATGGTGGATCCGAAAGTAGGCACAAGTCGTATCGCAGTAACCAGTTAAAGGTGTCAACGGGACGCAGTGGAGTGATGGGGCAGTGCGTTCTTCCCGCAAACCCCGTGTCGCCTGCGTATAGGGCGGGGCGTTCCTCCCGCAATCCCCGCGGCGGCCAATCCCACCCGATACCTACGCAAGTCCGCATTTAGCGTTGTATTCAGTTCCGTCATAAAGTTTGAGGCGATCTGTACCGAAGTTAAGATATGCGCTTGCAAATCCTAATTTCAGACTGTTAAAAGTTAATAATTTTCTTCGGCTTTTATGATATACAAAGGAAATTCATTTGGTAATTTAGAAAATATATATAAACTTCAGGTCATTTTGAGAAGATAAACCGTCGTGGGCATTGTTTTAAGGACACCTTCCTGGTTTAAGTAGGTAGGTAGGTACTATCTGACAGTTCTCAATGATTTGATCTGACAGGATAGATGACAATCGAAACAGGCTTAGATCGTGCCCAATAATAAATGTGGATAAGATGTCTGTGGGCAAAAAATTACAAGAAATCTCTCGACAAGAGCGAGCTCACAAAGGGCGCGTTGACTCAGCGGGCTATTTGCGACTTGTTAATGAGAAAGTGCTCCGCCCGTATCGACGCGGATTGCCTGAGTGATGGGTAGGTGTTCATATATTGGTAACTAATCTTCTGAGAAGCTGATAAGTAATCTACCTAACTACTAAAGAAACGACGAGCATATACAGTCTAATTTTTATTTTAAAATATCGTCCCTTGAGGGGAATAGACTTAAATTTTTCACAGAAACATTAAACCATTAAAAAAATAAGTTTTTCGTGTTGTTGTCAAAGTGTTCGTTTACTGCTCCCATCATTTTTATTATGTGTCAAAAAACGTTGTCGCTATCTTTCTTCAACTAAGAGGAACTAATCGCAGGGTGCTGAGTTGGGGCTGTAGTGTAGGGTGGGTTGGTCATTGTTTATACAAACCCGATTTTGGTCATGACTCGCTTTATTTCTTGGGTAGCATGCACATATACCTACATGCATTATCGTGCAAAATCAATATGCCTCTACTGAGTTTGCCTATCTTTTTTTTCTTAACTGACTCTCGTAGTTGATCCAACCAATTAGTATAATATATGGTTCATCGTAGTTTTTTTTAGCAAATAATCCATTAGTGATATCTATTCAGCATCTCTAATATGGACCACGTGCTATTAGTTTTCCTGCCGATGGTCGAATCTTAAACTTCCAAGGGTGCTTCTCATCGTTAAATCCCTATAATGATTCTCCCCTCGGGATGAAAGTGCTTGGAGCTTAACCACCACGCTGCTCCAGTGCGGGTTAATGGAAATTTAACTCAAGGAACAAAATACCTAGGGGAGGAAAGTTTGTAAGGGTCTTCCGATTTTGAATTTCTTAAACATTAAAATTGGTATTTGGCCTTTGAGTCAGAAACTAAATAAGTTTTAAGATTTTTTAAATTTAACCCTTAAGTGGCAAAATAAGGGATGAAAGTTTGTACGGGAAACCCATCATTTCCCGCTGAAGCGATTCACGCGATATTCGGGTTTCTTTTTGGACGTAAGCATAAAAGGATTTTTTTTAAATTGTATCTCTGGGGGTGAAAAATAGGGGATGTAAGATAATATAAAAATCAGCCAATTTTGAAGGTGAATAAATGTATTTTACCAATATATATTTTTATATATATACATATATATATATACATATATATATAATATCCATATTAATATAAATTGGCTCTGGACCAGAACCTAAAATATGTCATTTATCAACAGTTTTGGAATTTAATGAAACTTTAAATGGGACTTCCGTCATTGTAAAAGTTAATACAATGATATTTATTATTTCGCTTTACGGTTAGAAATTAGGAAACACCTGTTTTAGCAAGTTAAAATTGATATTTACACTTTTGGTTAAAAATAAAGGGTTTCATTTTATAAAATTGTAAAATACCCCTAATAAATGCTGCCCGGTCGATATGATTTATTGTATACAGCTACCGCATTTTAGTGTTTCAATATATCATTATTTTCTAGGACAATAAATCCCGGCGCGTTATCTACAACGATACGGCACGGCCCTGAACCTGAATCGATACAAGATAGGTAACTCACCTCAAACCAGACGACGCGATGTCTGCTCACCGGGAATCAGCGACCCACACTTTCAGCCTCCACTACACTTAGCACTGTCCATCTTATCAATTTATCATTTATTTAAATTATTGATCAGCACACGGGGGCAATCGGCCGCTGCCTGCCGAGCCGACGGCAGCGCGTATATTTTTACATTACCTACAGATTGTATATTTGAAAGATAGAGTGCTTGTCGATTTTCTTCACTATACAAGCTTTTGATTGCCACCTAATTATGTTCACAGTTGTACATATGAAAACGAATTGCTTTTGTAAATTTCGATCAGCTGAGATAGGTTACCGTTTAAAAGTCGAAATAAATACACAACGTATAAACGACCGCACTCTACAACGCGTCGACCGAGACTGAACTGAACTGACTGAACTAATAACCGGCGAACAAGCAAGTCGCCGCGTGAATGAATGAACCAAACAAATATATAGTTTGTGAGTCCGTGACCAAAACTATTTACGATTTCCCAAAAGTTAAATTTTTATACGTTATTTTGTGTATAAACAATATGCACCTACAAAATCTTTGTCCTTTATCACTAGTAGCATTGATTTCGAATATTTCTAGACTAGGTGGATCTAAAAAAAGTACATTTTAATTTACAAAAGTATCGACGTCCTACAAACACACTAGGTTATTAGGTGGGTACTTAACAAGTCTTGACATGTCGGCGTGAAATAAAAAGTACTATGAAATAATACGATAAAATAATGATGCATTAAATGATAGTAGATATTTAAGTGTTATTTAAAGACTGTACTTAGCTAAGTACAGGTGTTTAAGGACGCTACGCACTTTTTATTATGCCAAACTTTGAAAAACTAAAATAATGTTATACAACCATTACATTATATTTTTATATTCGGCAAATCAGCAGCAATTCAAGTTTGTGATAAAACACAGGGCCTGAAACGATTATCTAGAAGCTGTTAAGATTGGTATAATGTTTTTTGTTTATCTTAAAGCCAGCTGTATAAAAAACAAGGTTTTATAAATAGCAATTAACATTGTTTTAGTTTTGTCGTACCCTAATAAATCCCTCCGTAGCTGATCAACCGCAGTCTGTTATCGACTAGTGAAATAAAATTACTGTCATACCAAAATTAAGCTTTTAAAAAGTCGTAATTATTTTAGGTTACGGACTCTCGGACAAAAATCAGCACGCGTTTAGCGACGCGGTGGAGTGTGCGTGGATCGCGCGATGGCGCCACTAGATGGCGGTAAACCGTTTATCGTAAAAGGCGCGCTAAATAAATCGCGTGGGTGATTGAGCTCATTGGGCGGGCGCGCTTTTGGTTACTTCCTATTACTTCCTGACACCCGTTCTAGGGTCCCCATTTACCTACAGGCACAGGCTACCTGAACTGCCAGCTTATGGACAAATAGAAAAAAAAGTTTTAAAATTTAAAAATTTTCTAATAAATTTAAAAAAATTACCTACGAATTGAATACAAAGTTTTTTTACCACTCACATGATACTTTCACAAAGTCACATTATAAATCATGATGAATCTCCACTTTGTTGTTCATATCAATACTAATAAACCGTGTTGAGTAGCTTTAGAATTTTCAATCCTTTTAGTTTTAAGTATATTATGTATTATTATTGTTTTATATTATTTCAAAAATTAATCATTTTCTCAATACTGTAATAGGTGGTGTAGGTGGTATAAAGAGGAGCATCTGGTCACATGAATATGGTTGCGAAGGGAGTCACGGTCACGGGTGTCACCAATAATCATTTTCTGGGCCTTATTTTAACTGGGAGTATTGTATTTTTATCATTTATTGTATCTCTGCCTCCGAAGCGAAGGGCCTGCGACATAAGTACAGCCTAAAGATTTAAAGATTCTAAATACGACCCTGACCCCACTCCATTTTCGTTTAAATTAAAAAAACGTCCCAAAACACTCTCCGTCAAAGACTTCCAGCCCATCCGCCCACTGAATATTTCAAGTTTCTTTCCATTTCCCCATTCGATTTCCTCGTAATGATTGAACAATTTCCCACTGCGACGTCGCGTCGTCGTCATCGTCACCTTGTCTAGTTATCCTACAAGTATCGTCATTTCGAAACAGCTCGCGGTTTTAAGATTACAATCACTGCCGTTTGTTTCGCAAATGTGTAATATATTACAGCCCTTCTTCACTTCATCAGCACATTTTTACCCCACTGCAGGGGCTTAGGCCTCCCCCAAGGTGAGGGGGGCTTGGAGCTTAAATCCACCACGCTGCTCCACTGCGGGTTAGGGATTGTAACGACCGCTATCTATTGACAGCGTCCGGGACCGACTGCTTAACGTGCTCTCTGAGGCACGGAGTCAGTGATAGTTATGTACTTAAGTCAGAAAAACTCATTGGTACACGCCCGGATTCGAACCATGGCTCTATGGCACTATTTTGAGACAGGTTCGTTGCGCTTTGGGCTATCACGACACACAGCCCTATTTACTCTATATAAAACTCTTTCTGACATAAAAATGAAGGGATGCAATTAAAAAAAATTGTTATTTAGATATAACATATAAATATATATATATAACATAACTATAGGTATAACAGTAAAACAGTGTCAAATAAGTAGTAATTGGTAATTACAAATGTGGCCGATGGTACATTCCTTGTATTCTGTTGTATCTTCTCTAAGCGGTAAAAATAGTGATTATGTATTGAGCTTTGTAAACGCAATCTTAATTGGACGATCCATTTTGAAGTTATTAAAAAAATACTTTATTGGAATTTTTTCGGTAATCATAACATACACTCATGGACAAAATTTACTACCCACTTTCTCACGTACCATTTTTTTTGTCGTTTACGCGCGAAATATCAATTAATAATTTTTCATTCATAAATTAATAATCCAATAGGTAAAAAAAAAAACAAATAAATGTTTAAAATAAAATTTAAAATGAATCTGAAATTATCGAAATCTGAAAAAAAAAAAATAAGGTGGGCAGTTAATTTTGTCCGTGATACTATATGATCAACCCGACATTTATATAATTTGCTGTATCGATTGATGCTCATTTAGATTTGGAAATTGATCGATTATTTAGATCGAAAAATATTCAAATAAAACGCAAAATTTTTTTTTACGTAACGCACAATCTGAATTTGATTTTGATTGGTCAAGCCTTAAAAGTATTTAAAAAAAATACTATTTTGAAAATTTTACCAACGATGATTGGTCAATTTTATAGATTTTTATTTGGTTTGCAGCTTTCGACGTGGTGGTTTAATATTACGGATTGATGTTCGTTAGATTTTAGAATCAGAATGGATGCCTAAAAAAACGAAAATGCGTTCAAAGCGTATAAATTTACTATACGCCCTCTTCTGCATTTACCGTCTTACTACTCCTAGCTGGTGCAAGGTGGCGAGTTTCAGTCCGCAAGGTCCCTGCGCGTCTGTCTTCACCCCCGCGAAATCGCGTTTGACATTTTCGATACTGTGAAGTGACATTGATTAAAACCAAACGCTGCTGTCAAATTTATTTATGGTGCAAAGACATACAGACGTTACGCTGAAAATGATTAGGTTCCTAAAACCCCAAAATGTCGTTAGTGTAAACTCAATTTTCGAAAATCAAACGGATAGCATATGAACAAATCTACACCTTCTTCGTAAAATAAAGTTTGTGATTTTATTAGTAATTTTTTTCCAAAATTTGAATAATAAAATGTCCTTGTGACGTCAACGGGACATGCAGATGTTCATTATCTATTTGCATTATCTTAGACTAAATAGAGTCATATTATTTTGATTGATTCACGAGGACAACAATTTCATTTGACATAGTGACCTTACCTCAATATTTTTTGTTTAGTTATAGCCTTTATTTCGCCTATGGATATTCATAGAGACATCGTGTTGTACCAATAAAAATGTGAGAAAAATCAACGGATCTCCTGCTTTGGCACGAACTTCTTACGACATTGGAAATGAACCTAACGGAATAAGGTAAACACACATATTTTGGATAATATTTTTCGAAATAAATTTTTTTCGCAAAAAAATACACAAATGTATTGAATAAGCTTAAAACTTCGAAATATAACATTCTATACGACATTTCGATCGAACAAACCGAATTAGTACGAAATATAACACCGACGCATATCCGACTTCCAACTAAGGGCACCTTTAACTACTACTTCCGGTTGTCCGATTCTAACAATTTAAGTCTCAATCGATTCCCCGTCTAATTACCCCGAGCCGTTTTTTTATTATTCGGACCTAGTTCTCGAGATGTCGGGCTCACAAAATGAAAATCGGGAAAAAAAATTGCTATTTTCTTCGTTTTTTGCCGATATTTTTTTTGTTTTTGAACTTTTTCCAAATTGTCTTTTCCAATTTTGTAGAACTCGCCGAGCTGCGTCTTTTGATACCACGTTCATCCCGATATCTCAAAAACTCTTTGTGCAATCTGCCTGTCTCAGAAAACTCCCAAATGACCCCCTATACTCCAACGAAATGAAAGTCATTTCCAATGACAAAAAAAAATATACCACGTAGACCTAATATTGTTTTGAAATATTCGCTGTCAAGTAGAATTTCTTTCACGTTTCAAATAGTTTCGGTGCATGAGACGCTCCGTCCTGATTATTATGCAACCTAAGGTTTTATTTTGGTTTTGTCATTGGAAATGACTTTCATTTCGTTGGAGTATAGGGGGTCATTTGGGAGTTTTGTGAGACAAGCAGATTGCACGAAGAGTTTTTGAGATATCGAGATGAACGTGGGGTCAAAAGACGCAGCTCGGCGAGCTCTACAAAATTGGAAAAGACAATTTGGAAAAAGTTCAAAAACAAAAAAAATATTGGCAAAAAACGAAGAAAATCGCAAATATTTTCCCCGATTTTTATTTTGGGAGTCCGATATTTCCAGAACTATATCTGAATAAGAGACAAATAAAAAAACGGCTCGGGGTAATTAGACGGGGGATCGATTGAGACTAAAATTGTTAGAATCGGACAACCGGAAGTAGTAGTTATAGGTGCCCTTAGTTGGAAGTCGGATATGCGTCGGTGTTATATTTCGTACTAATTCGGTTTGTTCGATCGAAATGTCGTATAGAATGTTATATTTCGAAGTTTTAAGCTTATTCAATACATTTGTGTATTTTTTTTGCGAAAAAAATTTATTTCGAAAAATATTATCCAAAATATGTGTGTTTACTTTATTCCGTTAGGTTCATTTCCAATGTCGTAAGAAGTTCGTGCGAAAGCAGGAGATCCGTTGATTTTTTACTGTGGAAAGCAGGGGAAAGCTCAACCGCCCAGATGACGTCACAGAGCAATTTCAATGTCAGATGAATTTTTATAAATTTCTAGCAATTTCGTTAATAGTTGTTAAAAGACAAAAATTTTATTTGGAGAGATTATTCTAGAATCTAATTGTTTTCAGTTTGAATGACCATCAGCGCAACTTTAAAGTTCCGGTCCAACCCCATTCTGGATTTTTTTCATTCTTACTGGTACCTATAGATTAGACGTTTACAGCGCGGTAGGACGCTAGTTTTAGTGCTCTAAGTAGGGCGTATCAATTTAATATTGCTTTGCCTCTCTATACATTTTGAAAACTCTATACAGTATTTAATAGTTCTCTGCCTACCTACCTATAAAGCAATAAAGTAATTCCAAGTCATTGTTTCAAATACAAACTTCGAACCATGTACTTAGTGGAATAACGTAAAATTTCGTAAACAATGACCGAATATAATATTGTTAAGAGGCAGCCACCGCTGACGTTCAACAATGGTAGCTCGATATCGTTCGATGGCAGTGATTTATGAAGTGGGCACGTCTTATATTAATTATGTATGACATTAGGTACGCACGCCCGCCCCGTCCACCCACACACCACCGGCTAATCTATGCAACTGGCGGTGGCAACTCTCGACTTGCAGGCTGTGTTTGTTTTTCATATTCTCGGATCATTTGTATCTATCAATACACCGTATCAAAAGAATAGCAGAGTACCTACCTAATTAATAACGTATGTGGCAAAGATGAATTTCATTTATTATTCTAGAAATAGTACTTATCACATTTTACCTAATATTATTCGTACTATAGTAAAAATGTACAAATTAGCTTGTTTTCTTCTAGGTCTCACAGAAACTAAGCATATCTAATTTATATAATTGAGAACTATTAAAGGAAATGCAGGGATACATAAGGATAAATAAGAATAATAGTAAATTATTGTGTTTCTTCTTTTGACGATGTGACAACGCTTTGACGTTTTAACCCCAGCTTCATATATAAAGTGAGTGTTACACAATTTTTGTCTTGCTTTCGTGGCACTTATTCGTTGAGAACGAGCAGTACATTAAACGTAAAAATATGATTGTAAAATGCTATATTTTTAGGCTTCAAACTTAGCATTTACATTCTATATTGTCATCGGAATGCGGAAGGAGCAAGACTGTGAACCTCGTGAATTCGAACAGTTTGGTATATAGCTAAATATTATAAAATAAAGTTCTCCGCCGCGTCTGTCCGTCTGTCTGAACGCGATAAACTCAAAAGCTGCCGAACGGATTGGCATATTATTGACACCAATGGACAGAATGATTCAAGAGGAAGGTTTACGTGTGTATAATTTAAATATAAATTAATGTTTCGTGGAAATTTGTTGAAATATGACGATTATTGTTGAAGAAGTCGAAAAAAAATCAAGCCGGCTGGAAGCTTTCATCGAAAACGCTGCCTAATCTTTTTGAGATGTAACAAAATAATGAATGGAGGAATTGTGTCTCTTTTATATGACTAAAGAAAAGTCTGCAATGGCATATGTCTATCTTTTATGGATAGCTTACTATACCTATGTTTATGTTTAAATGAATGGTATCATATGATGAGGTAATTAGAAAGCAATTACAGGACAGAAAAAAAACATTATGGCTTATATGCTCTGCTACCCGTGCGAAGCCGAGGCGGGTCGCTAGTTTAATATATTTTCAAACTGTTTTAGCAACCGAACGGCTCATCCGATCGCAGAAACTCTAGTGTTAATTTATGCGTAAATAATCGAACACATTTAAGGATCATGAATGAAACATACCTATCAGCCGAATGTAAACGTGATCGCACCAATCATAGACAATACTACGAATATACTACGTTAAAGTACCTACGGCCGTGTACACGACACGGCTAATATAATTTCTTTGCAGGTTTGTCACTACTTAGATTATACGACCGGAAATCCGATGACCGAGCAACCAAGCACCATTTAGCATGAACGCAGGATGCGCCGCGACAAACTGGCGACAAGGAAAGCAGGGGCATGTAAAGCTTGCAACATTTCACAAGCAGCATGTGAAATATCACATGAAATGCGTAATCATACGTTGCACCTGCTTCTTTCTTTCACATGGTCTGCTACCTGCTACTTCTGCTACAAATAATCTCGGACCAATTATCACAATGGACTTTTGTAAGTGTTTGTATTACATGATTTAATTTTACAGTAATGGTATTACATTTGATTTTAATCATTATCTCATACGAATAATATATTTTAGAACTGAAAAAGTTTTTTCTGTATAAAGAATTCATTTTACAGCATTAAAAATGATGCCGAATCCTCCTTTTGTTGTTGTTGACATTCATTCAACACGACATTCACACACAGCTGAACACGACATTCTTTCAAAATTCAAATACTTTTAGATAAAACAATGAGATTCCGTTATAAAATTCAATAAAATGCTATATTTCATCACAATGTTTCAATTCTTGTGTCAATTCTTGACTGACTTGACTTGAGAATTGACACGATTCACACTGACAGTCCAACGTTGCCAAACGTACATCAACTATCTTTTTTACTCGTAGCTAGACTCCGTGGGACGGACAAAGATACACGATTACGCGTCGATACACTGATACAAAAGCGGTAATGTATTATGACTGTCCATTATGATAATTGGTCCTAGCAAATAATAGCAAATAATTGGTCCTCAACGAAATAACCGACCATGCGCATTTCATCGTTTTGGATGAAATATCACTTTTTCACAGTTTCATTGTGATTTCACCATGGACGTACAATTTCACTTTTTCACAGTTTCAATACTTTTAATGTGATTTCACTTGTAGCTCGGCAGTCGTGAAAGGCGATTGTGCCGCAATTACGTAATTTACGTATTGTATGTGTGCTGCGATTTATGTAAAATTATCGTTAAATATTTTGTCTTAGTGTAAATAAAAATAGATTAGTTAAGTGTTCGTTAGTGTATTTGAATATAGGTTTCCTATTTTTTTTTTCAAATGCCCGCTGTTTTGGACTTTTTAGTGACTGGTCCGATTGCTTTCAAAATCGATATCAAAAGGTGTGCATGGACTCTTATTACGAATCTATTGTCAAAATTGAAAAAAATTGGCTGTTACTTGGTCGTCATCATATTATAAATCATATTTAAAATATAATTTTTAGTAACAAATGGTTGATATTGATTGATTGATTGATAATATATTACGAGCGTTAAAAGCTCAAGTTTAAAAATCACCCTGCTGTGAAATTTCACAGGTGAAATCACTGTGAAAAAGATTAGTCATTTCATCAAATGAAAATGAATTAAAAGTAGCGAAAATTTCCATGCTTTGTAAATAGAGGTGAACATTCGAGGCACGTGGGCGGAAAGTATGGATGCGTTGTTACTTTGTTCGTACAGGTAGAAGAACAGGATTATTTTACCAAAATCATACTCGATCTCGAGTTTGCGGAATCGAATAAACAAAAGCTTTCCTATACAAGGCTTTCCATAAGGAATGAAAAAGAAACGATTTCAATATTGTCCTAAGTCTAGAGAGCCTAATTGCGGAGCCAAGACTCGCGAGGTCGATTCCCACCTGGGACAAATATTTCTGTGCATGAACATGTCTATTTGTTCCGTGTCTGGGTGTAAAATATTTATCTATTAATATATATTATAAAGAATATTTAAATATGGCCTGTACCTATATCAGTTGTTTGGTACTCATGATACAAGCTTTGCTTAGTTTGGCACTAGGTGGAGGTGTGTGGGATGTCCCAAATATATTATTATTTTTATATTAGGCCCACTGTATAATCGTCCCCATTTTACTTTAAATTAAATTTATGTATAAAGGTTATTAATTTTTAATATCCCTATATATAAGTTAGCTATTCTATAAGTAAAACTCATGAAAACTACTTTATGTTAAAAACAAGAATCCAGAATGAAAAAAATGAAATGTATGTATATTTATATACAGGTTGAGTAAATGAACAGGGGCCTCCATGATAACTACCCTAACCGTTGGAGATGGGAAGTTTTGTTCTTAGAAATTCATCTAATGTTTTTGGACTGTATTAAAATGGAATTCAAGGATTTTTTGAAATACTCATTTTTTCGAGGATATTCACTATTTTCTCAAAAATTTTTTTTTTGCAGAAATGAATCCACCTGTGTATAGCGAACAAAAAGTTGTGGTACACATTTTTTTTAATGTTACTGGAAACAGACCAACCTCGACGATTTATGTTCCTTAGATTATTGACTTATCTTCCGCCGAGTGACCTGAGAATGTCCCATTTGAAAATGGAACAGATAGCAGTTGCTGTTCTATTTTCAAAATCTAACAGACTGAACGACAGCCTGCCAAGAAAAGTACTGGCCACTAATACTTTTTTACTAAGTTCCATTTATTTTCAAAGGCGAAATTCAAATTTAGAATGTTAAGTTTCCCGTTTTCTTTTGTCATAATTTTTATTCATTGATTATCATTGTCTTTTAGTAAAAAAAATATTATAATACGGTATTAACTAACAACGAACGCTTTGAATTTTTAGAAGCATACTTTAGAAACAATAAGTATTAGAACTGCAATACGATGGTATAACCATAGAAATCCCGACAGGCATACTCCAACGCGTAAAGTTCTATAGAGCGTATGTTAGTAAATTTAAACCAGTATGGAAGCTACAATAGACCTCTTCTACGAGCACCGATGAACCAAGATACGGATTTGAATGTTTTATTCTATTTTGAAGTGGATCACAGAGCTTCAAGTAGAGAAGCAGCAAAAGAAATTAATATTTGTCAAAGAAGAGTTATAAATGTTTTGAAAAGAAACAAATATAAATGTTACAAGAATGGCAGGATTGTCCAAAAGCTACTGCCGCGTGATAATGGTCGTCGTTTGACATTCTGTAGGTGGCTATTAGGAAAATCAAGAGCAGATGCAGATGTTAACTTTTACAAAACAATTCTTTGGAGTGATGAGACAAACTTTTCCAATATTGGAATGTACAATCGTCGTCGTAACCACCATTATTGGTCTGACAAAAACCCTCTCCTCGTAACTGAAAGTCGTAATCAAGTTAGAATTTCGTTTAATTGTTGGGGTGGTATCTTCGACAATAAGGTAATATACATAGAGTTTTACAACAGCACATTGATCGCAGAAAAATACATAGACATAATAAGGAATCTTATCGACGGAATTGGTGACATGCCCCTGTAAATTTTAAGTAAATTATATTTTCAACAAGATGGGGCTCCAGCTCATAATAGTTTAGTTACGAGGACTCTTTTAAGAATCTTTTTTAGAGAAAAATTAATTCTACACATGAAGCGATAAAATGGCCGGCTAGGTCACCCGACTTAAGTCCAATGGATTACTTTATTTGGGGATATGTAAAAAATAATATTTATAAAAAACAATATGATATAAGTCCACGAACTATGGACTATATTTTGAACATTTAGATTAAGTATCATAATATGTACTTATTATTATTTTTATGAATTTCTTAAATAAATATTTTTTATAAATTTCACATACTGTTTCCATTTATTGATTGTTTATTTTTAATTTCATTCAAAGAATAAAATCATACAGCTATGCTAAGCTTGAATAGGTGGAAGTTGAATCCTTTCTTTTATTTTCTGGGCATTACTGATAAAATTTATTATTTGAAACCATCTATCTACCTTTAAATACAATACATTTTTATATATTAAATAAGCAAATCTCGATAAGTGCGTGTGAAATTATACAGAGCAAATAACTTGTGTTTCAACACTAACATAAATCGTCGAATTTCGTGAAAAACATGTGTTATACAACTTTTTATTCGTTATACACAGGAAGATCCATTTCTGCAAAAAAAAAAAAAATATGAGAAAATAGTGAATATCTTAGAAAAAATGAGTTTTTCAAAAAATCCTTGAGTGCCATTTTAATACAGTCCAAAAACTGAAGATGGATTTCTAAGAACCATACTTCCCATCTCCAACGGTTAGGGTAGCTGTCATAGAGGCCCCTGTTCATTTACTCATCCTGTATATATATATATATATGTATATCAGTCGTTTTTACTACCTTATTAGAATATTGAGGAATACCAAACTTTTCATTTATAGGTTTAACATAAAAGTGTAATAAAAATAATATATGTTAAACATAAGAACACAATTCTGCTTCAATGGCTATTTTCACGTTGGCCGAGAGTGGATTGTAAATAAATAAAAAACGTAAGCGTTGGTGTCATCCACGTGTCATCGTATAACTTTCACTCAAAACTGTTTACAGAAAAACAATTTTCCAAATATTTTTACGATCTCGTGGGTGTGATCATTGAAACTCACGACAATGCATTACCCGTTTATTTCGCTAAGATTACTATTGTTATAAAAATCTGTACCTTCTATAATCTGTGCTCAGTCTTATTAATATAGTCTATGTTTTGTCTATGATCTCTACTCTGTGGTCATTACTAGAAGAAAGTATTGTATTTCGTTCTGAATAAAGTTTTGCTAAATTAAAAAACAATAGTATTTTCATTACAAAATAATAAATACAATATACTCAGTGAAATTAAATAATGTTTTGCACAAACATTACACATGTCAGACTCATAAATCCACGATCTTTTTTTACATTATACTTTGTCATTTCGTATCGTCTGATATCTCTTTAGTACTTATTAGTTCCATGGATATCGCATAACTGCTCATAACGAACTCTCATTTTGGACACTATCGACCTCTCGGCTTTCGGCGTCCCGTCGTTCTACTGCGTTCCAGAAAGACGCATCCAATTTAATTGATCGCCATTTCTTTTTCCAAACTCTTGATCAGATAGACCGTAAATGTAGATGTTTGTTCATGTACCAACATTTTTCTTCAAAAGTTCACGACATGTAAACAATTTATATAAGTACATATTTATATGAAGCTGGTGTGTTTTAGAAATATCCCCAGAGTAATCCCCACTGCGTTCGTAGTGAGGAGATTAAAGTCGTCCTGCTCTATAATATCCTTCCATAAACAATATTCTAAAGTACGGACAAAGGTTCTGACAGCTAAACTCTTGCATCCTCATCTAAACTTTTTATAGGTACTAGGAACGAACGTAAGGAACTAACATAAAAAGTTACAGTCCTTGTATTGCAATCCTTTGTTTTGCCTTGTTTAAAATATAATCAAATAAAATATTCCCAGCTGGTATTTACGATTTATTTAAAATAAATTTTTGTTTGATAAAATTCGTAAGATTAAATGTCGTTTAAAATTAAAATTGCAAATAAGGTACCGTAACAAATACTTTGCGTATTTTGTCATAAACACTTTTTGGTGGGTAAATGAACGTTTAGGATCTTTTATATTGAAGTTATTTATTTACTCAGAAATGATATAAACAAAACACAAATTTCTTTGAGGGTCTGTGTAAATACCATAGAGGAAATTAATTTGACAGCAGCGTTTGGTTTAAATCTCAGGTTTAAATAAAGTCATAAATGGCACTTCACAGTATCGAAGTGACATCACGCAATTTTGTAGGGGGTGAAAACCGGCGCGGGGGCAGCTAGCTTGAGTCACGCTTGAGTATGAGTTGTTAGATGGTAAATGCATAAGAGGGCTTCTAGTCATTTCACACTTTTATGGTAAACTAGCGGTCGTACCCGGCTTCGCCTGGGTGGACTACGGAAACGTTCCGCTTCCCGTTCCCCGCATTAGTACATTGCATCCGTGCGAAGTCGGGGTGGATCGCGAGTCCAACCATATAGTATCATTACACTATGGTATCATCGTCATCATTCAAACAAAGAAATTCTCTGGCGCATCCAGCAACAAATTTGATTGCCATAAAACAGGTTATAGTAAGTAAACCTTAAAAGATGCACATGTGCTGTTGCAGACTTTTGGTTAGAACTTTCAATGGGGAACAATTCCGTAATACATGATTTTTGCTTAACATCAACCGTTTCCGCAGCGCACGTAACGGAAGCTCTCAAAAGGAATAATTTTTCCCGTTTTTGCAACATTTTTCATTGATGCTCCGCTCCTATTGGTCGTAGCTAATGTAGTAATAACCTATAGCCTTCCTCGATAAATGGACTATCCAACACAAAAAGAATTTCTCAATTCGAACCAGTTGTTCCTGAGATTTGCGCGTATAAACAAACAAACTCTTGAACTGTATAATATTAGTGTATAATAAAGCTCAAGAATTTAATAATAATAACGTATACATGACAACAACGTCTAGGCCCTAAACTAAGCATTAGCTTGTGTTTTGTGTACAAAGCGAAGACACCACATACATTTAACAACCAAGCCCCGGTACCAGTCATGATTATGCATTGAAAAGAATACATATGATTTGGCGATGATCTATGTACCTACCTAATAATAAAATGATATCTATCTTTCACCAGTTGCTACAAATCTCGCTAAAGCCTGTCCATAAAGTAGGTATCTGGTGATAAATCAATCTTAAAGGTGACCAATAAGTTCCCATCCCGCGTACCACATGTGGTGTGCCATGGGTGTGCCCGTCCCTATGTAACTGAAGATGTAACTTGTAACCGTACACGAATGGAAACTGTCAGTGTCGATTCTGCGTAAAGTCTGTTTAAGGTGCGTTCCGTTTTAAAATAATTTAATGTGTTATTTGTTGTAAATGTGTTGTTATATTGTGTTCGTAGCGTTTATTTGTGGCGCTGTGACTTAATTGTTTATAACTAATAGCTTATTCTCAAAGATCCTACGATATACGACCATATCTTGCACAACCTTCTTTGGGTTAAATCATACTTGCAATACCGGTCCTGAAAGTGTCCCACAATTTTTTAGCAATCGTGCTCGAGCGGTTAAATATGTAATTTGAAAATGGAACGAACTCTTTTAAACCCGAACATTCATAACTAAAGAGATAACTCATTTAAGTTTTAATTAAATTTCGAACTGGCATGATAAGAAGAATGCGGCATTAAATGAATTTAAAAAAGTTAAAAAAGAAATCGACATTGGAATTGGAACGCAGCGAATTGGCGGCAAAATTACCTAAACTATTTTTATTATTATAATACAGTTGTCAATATAATTAGTTCATGTTAACTTTACCTACTATAATTATTCAAAATGAGTTCTACAAGTGATGAAGACATTTTAACATCATCATACATATCCATATGACCATACAAAAAGCTGCAAAAGCTATTATTGAAAATCGTTTACCACCGAAATCGAAGGAAAGACACATGAAAAAGTATGAAATTTTTTTTTAATTTCCACGCATCTTTGAGAAAAGTACTATACAAGCCTTGGCCACGACTATGCATAACCGGTATATGCGTAGCAGATGCTACTACTCTTCTATTTTGCTTCTTGAGTTGTACTTCCATATTCCACCTCACAGCACAGCGCGAACTTTCGTTCTTTATTAATTTCGAGTCTTGAATTACTTTTCATTTCCAGTAGGAGTCTTCGATTAGGATACAGAACAGCCTATGTTTATCCTATGTTAGATACTAAATGGATACCTGTGCAAAAATTACGTCATCTAATTGCTCTGTCACAATGTGATGGAAGAACAAACAAGGAAACAAGCACACTTTCACATTCATGGTATTAGTTAATATTAAATTCGTCGCTATTATTTAGGTATATTTAGTGTTATTTTACTTGATTTGATTTCCAAGGCTTTGATTATTTATATACCTAGACAGATAGAGTCACGCGATGCAATGACAACAAAAAATAAGTCTACTTTTATACGCCTTTGTGCGTGAATTATAACCGAGCGATTAGGTGATATTTATAATACGTTTATTGACACCGAATCTCCAATTAAAGTTGCGAGGATGTTGTAAAACATATACTTATAATAACATTCAATTCTCTACCCGACTGTACGCGACTCGTTTTACATGACATGTTTTTTACATTTGTTTATACGAGATACACGTAGGTTGAGAATGACATTTCCATAAAATATACGAACGTCTAACTCCATTCTCGATATGACGTAAATATTTTTAACATTCAAATGATATGTTATATAATGATTATATTTTATGTTATGCGATAAATAAAGTATTATGTGATTGATATTCATGCAGCATAAATACTTTCTCAGCATACTTTTTTGTTGATGAATTGTGCGTAGATTTTTTACTCAAAATTATAATTTGTGTGCGGAAATCATGATTACAGCAACTTACCTCCGCTTTATTTAACATACTAGTCTTTATGAATATTGCTTTCTTTTCCTACTATAAAACAACTGTACTAACAACTAAAATATTGGACGCCATTGATTAGTACGATTCACTCATCAATTAGAAAGAATCGTTCCAATATATAGCATGGATTCGTTCCTATGGGCAGTCTATACGTGACCACAGAGGCAATAAAAACTCTAGACTCCCTGTCATTGAACAATCAATGAAGCATTGCAATGGCGGCCACGTAAGCATGCGTGAGTGGGACTTCACAGCGTACTGGTGGTCGGTAGACTTACTAAGGTATGAGGGGGGCCAAGTTGACGTGTGCGTACATAGCCAGATGACTTATCGGTTGTTAGTGCGTGATACTACTACATCCGGGTATTTCTAGGTTCAAGTATATTATAATGAAAAATGCATTATTTAAAATGTAGTGTTTGTATTCCTATTCAAAGTATGTACTTTCATATTTTACGTATAACGACTCTTCATTGGTAAAGACAACTCCACTTAATCAAATAAGCGAACAAACTTGCACAAAGTATGACACACGAATAAAGAGAGTTGTACGATGACGGAGGCGCTATATAACATTTCATGTTTCCATACCCCTTACTTGAATTGTTGCTGGCAGCGTTTCATCATAGTTTTTTAGTATTAGTACATTTAGTTCTAGATAATAGTATGATTTATTATATATACGGAGTATTGTTGACGTTGATGTATTATCGCTATTTGCCTTAGCATTTTATGACATACAACGCATCAAATTTTTTTGGTGAAATATTTTTATAGTTTAGAGTTCTATCAGTCTTTCTACATCAAAACCATTCTATAATATTTTTTTTTTCATTTGTATTTGCTTATGTTACTAACAAGTACTTAGCCTTAGACGACCGCTTAGCCTAGTGGATAGCGACCCTGTCTACGAAGCTAGTGGTCCCGGGTTCGAATCCCAGGTCGGGTCAGTATTAATATGATGAATATTGATACTGGTACCGGGTCTTGGTTGTTATATAATATAAAAAAAAATAAATATTTATATATGTATATATTATAAAGAATATTTAAGTATGTATATCAGTTGTCTAGTAACCCATAACACAAGCATAATACTTGCTTGACTAGATGGCGCTGTGTGGGAAGTCCCATGTATTATTATTATTATTATTATAGTACTTAGAAATCGAATATTACTAGCGAAATGTGCCCAAGTATATATCCAAATAGAGTATGTAATGGTACAAGAGACAGTCTTATGCAAGGCTTCTCAGCGGGACGTTCGATAATAATGTGCACTGGCTAATAGCTTTCACGGATGTTCCATCCATATGCACATTTTATTTGCTACCAGCAGCAGTGTGTTGTTCCATTTAAATTTGATTGCATTTTTTGACACCAACAAAAACGCTTAGTGTAAAATTTATTTTCATAAAAGTTCAAGGAGTGTTTATTGAATCATCTCAGAGATGGCAGGGTAGAAAAAGGGTTGAAAAGGGCTCATAAATGAGTAAAAATGTACAGAAAATTTTAAATAGTAAATGTTAAATGTTATAAATTATACGCAAGAGTAATGGGAATGGGAATGAGAGAAAAGGCCAAAAGAGTAGTCAACCTTTTGTTGAATTTAAATGAACGTTATTTATCGTGATCATAATCGGTGTTACAATGGACATAATTTTAAAGAACAGTTTTGCCTAAAATATAGCGGTTTCAGAAACTTGTCGAATTTATGCGTATTTCAGACGTCAAAATCTTAATGAAAGCTTACATTAGTTTCAAGTAATAAACACACCTCTATTTCTGACATAATATTTAAAATTTTACCTATGAAGATTTAAAAAAAAAATGATTGAAAACTTCATATAGGTAATCAAACGCCCGCTTATGTTTTATTTATGGTTCCGTTACTGGTTTTTTGGCATTTTATCTCGTTTTCTGTTACTCTGTGTATGTTCTGAAAGATTGAGTCAGATCACGCCAGATACGTTCATGGTTCATGGTCAGATGAAAGCTGATGAAAGAGCATGTGTTTTATTGACATTTCAGTTTGTGCAGATAACCGTTTAAAAATATATTTTCCAATATATGGTATTATAAACAACATTATAAATAAACGTCAAGATGGTCATTTTAAATCAGAGTTTTGAATAAAGCTTCGGCCTTTTTTTACTAATAAAGACGGCGTGCGAATAAATTATGTCAAAAATGGCCAAGGCACTTTCAATTCCTTTTGACACGTTCTACACTGCATCGTAAATCGTAAGTCTCAGATATTATTGTTATGGTCCGCGACCGCGTCGTGTTGCCTCAGGCTTCGCATCGCAACCGGTTCTATTACCGTTTTTATTGCGTGAACAACGATCCGTGTTATTTTTCTCGAAACATAATATTTTTAATCAGTTTCATTCATTGAAAAATATTGTCTAATTATATCTTAAATATTTATGGTAGAGGGTATTTTGTAATCGCGGATTGAACATTTGCCTCAAGTGTTCGTACTAGTGTACTAGAAAAACTACCGTCATCTGTTACGATTTCTATGAATTACGTAGCGACTGACGAGATGGGCCGTTTGAACTTTGACCTTTGACATAAACTTGGAACTGTGTAGTTGTGTAATTTGTTTTACGATATATTAATATTTTTTTCATTCTGTAGGAGCCTTTTAATCTCCGGTTGTATCGATAACCTTATAATTTTTTTAGCAGCGCCTGCTAAATATATCAGTGTTGCCCTTTTCTGGGTATCCTCCCATTTGTTAATTGCAACTATTGCTTCGAAAGATTCGAAAAATCCTTGGACATCGTTGTTGGGTAAACCCTAGAATAACTTTTCAGAATCTATTTCTTTCATGTGCCGGTCGATACTTGGTGCCTCCACCGTTATGTAGGAGCCTTTTAATCTCTGGTTGTATAGATAACTTTATAAAAAAAATCACTAATATTACATTTTTTGGTTACACGGACTTGGCGCCATAATTCATATAACCTTTCATAGACTAGGCCCGCGAACGACAACTTCAGTTTTATAGGGTTCCACACCTCAAGGAAGAAAGGAACCCTTTTAGGATCATTCCGTTGTCCGTCTGTCTGTCTATCAAGACACTTTTTCTCAGGAACGCATTGGATTATCAAGTTGAAATTAATATCAAATACTTACGTCTATGGTGCCTTAGAGCTGTAAAAAAATCAAGCTTCGCAATCAAAAAACATGCCTATTTATGCAACATATTTTATAATAATAATAATAATATCTAGGACATGCCACACAGTGCCATCTAGTCCCCAACTAAGCAAAGCTTGTATAGTTAGTACCAGACAACTGATATACATACTTAAAATAAATATTCTTTATAATATATGCATATAAATTAGATGTACACCCAGACACGGAATAAAGAGACATGTTAATGCACAAAAATATTTGTCCCGAGCGGGAATCGAACTCGCGACCCTTGGCTCCGCAGTTAGGGTCTCTAGCCACTCGGCCAATCGGTTAGTCAATTTTGATAGTTGGAAATAAATTAAAACCAATAGGGTACTTCCTCTTGACATAGAATTATGAAATGAAGCAAGCAAGCATATGAAACAAAGTATTACAGCACAAGTAAAGGAAAAGTTCGAAAACCGCCAAAAATGTAACAAAAAAAACAAAAACATGAAAATATAATATTTTTTGTGATTTTATAATATTTATAAATTTGCGTGCATTTTCGTGTCATTTGGCGGTGAATAGCGATAAAAATACATTTACTAGCAAGGGAACCAACCCTCAGCACTTGGTCAGTTTATTATTAAATTCATCGACGATAGACGAGTTTCTTTTTTATATTCTATAAACACTCATGATTGAGGAAACTGCCATAAAACAGTACACCTACTACGGCGCTTTGTTTCGTAGGCTATAAAATCTCGATTTTATTCTATTATCGATCCGAAGATGTATCATATGAATCAATTACGAAATCGATACCGGTGGGATAGCCGTACCGTTGAGAAACTTTTATTTATGTCTTCTATCTCAGTTTAATGGCAGTAATTTATATATGACACTATAAAAACTCGCGACTGATTGTGCAAGCGGTCGTAGTTCAAGTTATGGGTTTTGATAGTCACACTTTTACAGCTGAAGCCAGATCTTTCGGAATATTTAAATAGCAAATTTATTTAAATATCGAACAAGAAAGGTTTATTTTTTCATTTACAAAAATTTTAAAAACCAAATTTTTTGGTGTTTATGCTGCTGTCATCACTTCCCGCCTTTTCATCTGCTACGATCACAGGCCAAGCGAAAACTTTTGCGTGCTATGGACGGGGACGGCGACTGCAGGCAGACTTTTTGTTACATGTCTGTGTATAAAATATTGTTACGAACAGACAGAGTAACGACCGCCATCTAGCGTCAACCAGTAAAACCACTTTGTAGAAGGGTTTTACAACAAGGACAACACGAAACCCCTACTCAATACTAGATGGCGTTAGAGGAAAGAATGTTCTAGAATTGTCCAACCCGGTCGTTTGCGTTCGCGCGAGTGGAGTGACTTCTAGAATGCTCTCGACGCTCGTTGCGACCTATATAAATAGACGCAGAAGGGCGAGCGAGCTCAGTTCAGTTTTTGGGCTACTTTCGAGGCGACTTCCAAGCGAAACGAGTGATACAAGTGAAACCTACGACTTGGACATCGTTAGTGCTTAGTGTTTGGACTTAGTGCTTTGTGTTGGACCTAGTGTTAGTGAATAAAGTCTTCAAAAGAGTCAGCAAGTCTTCCTCTCCAAATTCTTCGAACCCTAACACGTAACAATATCTTTATTTTTATGTATTATAGAAACATATTTACATAAATACTAGCGACCCGCCCACAGCTTCGCTCGCGTGGTAATTGTTTCTCGTAGGAATCACTTTTTTATCTTTATCTCATTATCGTTCTTTCTTTCCCGTTTTCGTTCCCATCACACAAATATTTTATCGTTTCCGTTCCTGGCCCTGGTCTCATATCGTTTTCGTTTCCATTCTCATCAAAAATCATTTTTCTATCTGTCTTACCTCAGTCCCGTTCTTCCCTTTCTCGTTTTCGTACCCGTGATACAAATACTTTATTGTTTCCGTTCCTGCTCTTGTCCCGTTCCGTTTCCATTCTCATCTAGTAAAGGGGGGGATCTGAGGGCAGGGGGCTTATACAAAACCAATTCTATGGCGTTCATATATCATATAAGATACATACTCGTATTGAAAAACATCCCATACATCCCCATACATCACAACAACTCTAGGGCCCCAAACTAAGCATATAGTTTGTGTTTTTGGGTACCAAACGAAGACACCACATACATATAACAACCAAGACCCGGTACCAGTATCAATATTCATCATATAAATACTGACCCGACCTGGGATTCGAACCCGGGACCTCCAGCTTCGTAGGCAGGGTTGCTACCCACTAGGCTAAGCGGTCGTCGTCCTACCTACCTACCTACCTACATCCTACCAGAATCCGACAAATATTACAAAATCTACAATTACGCAGGCGAAGCTGGAGGCCAAAGCTAGGGTATTATACATATAAATATTCCGGAACCGATTTTCTATATTACTGTGAAAACCTTATCAAAATCGGTATCCAAGGATCAACAACAACACATAAATAAGTTAATAAAGTAAAAAAAATATTTTCTATCGAATAACTTGTGAATCTAAACCATTCTCGAACCAACTTAATCACACACACAAGATTTTATAAAAATCAGTCCAACCACTCAAGAGGAGTTCAGTCACACACACGGTCAGAAGAAATATATATATACAAAAAGTAACAAATGTACAGAAAAATTTCCTAATCTGATCATGTCAACGTTGCCTACCCGGTGTAACTGTAGTCAAAGTAAAATATTTTCAATTCAATATTTTTTTATCAAATCAAAAGGAATTAAAAAAAAAAAACATCTTACTGTAAATATAAACCATTCCCGAATCCATCTGAACATACACAAAAAATTTCATCAAAATCGGTCCAGCTGTTTAGGAGGAGTTTAATTACAAAAACCCGCACAGAAAATTTATATAGGTATATAAGATGTATGTCGATTGTCTAGTACCCAAAGTACAGACTCTGCCTTATTTGGGACTTAATGGTCTTGTGTGAGATGTCTCAGATATTATTATAAGGGTATTGACCGCTTATACTAAAGTCCAAATCAGTGACCCCAATGTCGCAACATTTTCCAATAATTTTTCACCGTCATTTATTTTTATTGAAAAACAATATTTTTTCTAGCTCTGTACACGTAACATCGTACGGCCCAAATACTTTGGACTCTCGGATGACACCAAACGTTTTCTGATTGGCCAAAATGCAAAACACAAAACGTATAAAATACCTAGCAACAATATGAATTGTAACCAGTATAATCACCACTGCACTCAGGTACGCAGGTCCTTGTCCAGACTTGTGTTCTATAATATTGTAAATAATTTTTGTATAAAGTTTATTAAATTTATTTTATTGGTAAATTCATTTTTGTTTTACTGCAACATCTACTGGTCGGCGAGGCGCGGCTGAGGACACGACAACCTTCCTTTCTTTCTACAAGAGTCAGACAGATGTCAATTTTCCTAGGAAGTAGAACCCATTAATATCTTACCCCTATATTATTATAATGTAATGCCATTATACACATAAAATTACATTGTATCATAACCAACCGGAGTGTGGCATAGTTTTTGAGACTGATCTATCTATAGTTCGACCTTGATCTTTTCGCTAGTTTTAGTTCTTGTCGTTGGTGAGTTACTTCTCGCTATCCGTTATTGATCGTTTCAAAAATAACTCGATTTTGATATTTTTAAACAGATAGTCGCAAATGGAAATTTTTCATGAGGTTTCTTTACGTAAGATTATATGGCATACAATTGCAAATGTCGAGCTTATTCGTGTAGACCATTCTTTTCCAACGACATAACATCGATTTCTTCATATACTCATTTCTTCAAGAAAACGTTAATAGCTGATATATTTTTATGTCTATATGTTTTTGCTTTTATTGGCATAAAATATTAAAATATCTAATTGTTTCGCCAATCTCAGTAATTTTCATAAATTCAAAAAGGATGTGAAAATAACTTAGTTTTTTTTTTTTTTTTTTTTAAGAATGAGAACTTCCAATGGTATTAAAAACGGCCAGGTTTCAAAACCAAAACCAAGCAAATTCGAGCTCCACAGAGGTATTTCGTACTTCAGAGGTATAAAATAAGAACCTATTATAAAAATAAAAATTAAATCGTAATAGTGAAAATTCACTTCTTATTTATTATTATTTTACATGTCTCTTTTTGTATTCCTATAAATAAATCGTTGTTAAAATATAAAGACGAATTTATCATTTTGCACAGCAAATATGATACAAAAATTAAAGTAAATAAATGAGCAATAAGTTATTGGCGCGGCGTGATATCTTCGCGCGCCTGCGTATAATAAGATATTGCTTTTATACTTAGGGTTGACACTTTTATATTTCACGCAAATTAATGCCTAATCAAACAATTTCCTTTCTCACTACATATTATTTAATACAACACTAAAACACTAATAAGCATATAATTTAATGCCCGTTTTATAATTGATAAACGACTATCAGTGTAAAGAAAAAACTTTGCTAACATTGTAGAAGTGAATGTATAAAAAACTGACATTTATAATTGAAATGGAGTTTTTTTTTCTGACATTTCTAACTTCGGGAATCGTCCAATGACTTGTTTGCTTTCAGTCTAATGATGATGGGATGAATCTAAAAAATAAAATAAAGAATACTCAGAAGTCAAAAGTGTACTCATATTTGCAAACCATTTCGTGTATTTTAGGACAAAAAGTGTATAAAAATCGTGTATGTACGCATTTACGTACGCACGTAGGAAGTTGTCCTTCTTTGTCGTGATAAACTACTACGTATAAATGACATCAAAATATCATTAATAGTTTGAATAAATGACACTTAGCACACCAAATAATCTATATATAATATCTTATTTATATAATGTATTAAAATTATATATAAATAATTTAATAATCTATTAAAATTATATTAGAAATCATAACACTGAAAGTAACAAACATTAATTTCTTTTTGTACATAATTTTTAATTCTATTTAAAAAATTACGAAAATAATCATGACAATAAAAATAAACTTACATTTGACACTAATTTCATGGTGTGTTACATCGGCGTGCGCAACTTTCGGTAGGTAGGTAGGTAAGTACATACTGAAAATTAATTTCCATCTTATTTCCTTTCCGAAAGAAGTACACCTTCAAAACCAGCCAGCGCAACCAAGTGTGACGTCAAAAAGAAAATAAGACTTATGTGACATGGTTGAAATAGAAGAAAAATATAATAAGTAAGTTTTCTTAGAGATTCATTTATTTTTTATTGTCTGATAATATTTTCAAAATACCCGGATTCTTGCTAGCAGACAATTTTTTTATTTATTTATGATTTTTTGGTTTACATTATATTTAATTGTGAGTTGAAATATCCATTTTGTTAACCTTACAGTGGCCGTGGTCCGCGAAAGGCGGCCGGTCATAATTTACAATGTAATTAAAATCTGTGCTAGGTAGCGCCGCACCGCGCCGCTGGGACCGACCTCCCTCAGGCCCTCATAAACAAATATTTATTAATACTTACACACAGATATTATTCCATTGTGAAATACAAACATCGTTTGGCGAGTAATACATTTAGATATTGATCACCTACTAAGATTATGACAGGAAATCGAGTATGTTTTCTATCATAAATAGCTTTACTCTAATTTACTACATGTTTTTTACGATTCTTATTAAGTACCGCACCGAGCTTTGAATGTAACACACTAGAAGACGCATGTTTGCTAAACTCAATGCCTCAAAACCGACTTTTGTCAACTTTTTTAACATAAAATTTTTTCAATCGGTATCTGTCTTTCATTCCGTAAATAGTATTATCCGTTATACACAAAGACCTAAAACTAATTCAAGGCTCGGCGACCGCTGGTACTTTATAATTTTAGCCTGTTAGTTCATCTATCTGTAGGTCCGTCCGTCAAATTTGCGTTCTAACGTCGTTATTTTCCGACGGATTTTAGCTTCGGCACAGCCTACGCTGCATTTTTTTTGAAACTGGCACTCCTTATGGCCTCTAGTTTCGCAAAACTATTGTGTCGGGGAAAAAGTTTCTTCGCATTTTATATGAAAACTCAAGACTTTTTTTTCAAAGTTTATTTACATTTAATTACAATTTATATGTGCCATTTTATTCGATGACTGTTTGCCATTTTGTAGGTAGTGACCGTCGCTGTAGAAACTTTTTGGATTTCTTATCAAAAAAACTCGACAAGTAGTTTTGACAGTATGAAGGTGCAACGTCAGCGCTATATGGCCGATGCATTAACACCTCCCAGAAAGACCACGCCCTTTGTATTGATTAATTCCGGCCGCTTTCTCTCAATTTCTAGCTTTAATCTCATAATTTGTTCGCAGTAGAGATCCGAATTGATGGTTCAGCCCGACGATAAAAGCTCATAATGAACAATACCCTTTCAATCCCACCATACACACAGCATCACCTTATTGCGAGTTAGTCCGGGTTTCAACACAGTCTGTGAAGCCTGACCGACCTTTGACTATCGTATCGTATCGTACTTGATACACTTTTCATCAACAGTTATCAATCTCTTCAAAACGGTTGATTTCATTACGCCTTAATGAAGAATCGCAAATGAGTACACGGTTCATTAGGTTTCTTTCAGTGAGCTCATGTGGCTTCCAAATATCGAGCTTTTTTGTATACCCAGCTTTTTTCAAATGGGTCAGAACTGTTTTGTGGTCGATTCCCAGATCTTCAGCTATGTTGTAACTACTGACATACCGATCTTGCTCCAGTTTTTGAAAAATGGCGTCCATTTTAGCCGTGACAGGGCGACCACAGCGAGGTGCATCTTTGACATCAAAATTCCCGAATTGAAAACGTTTAAACCAACTTTGAGCTACTCTTACTGACACCGCATTAGAGCCATAAAGTTCACAAATTTATTTCGTAGCTTGCTTTGCATTTTTTCCTTTCTTATAATAAAATTTTAAAATGTATCGAATTTCTTCATTAGATTCACTCATTTTCACAGAAAGAAAAACGAATGAAAACCGGCGGAAAACAATATTCTACAAATTTTCTCTTTTTTAAAAAAATATAACCTTTTTAATGGTATAAAAACCGGCCAGATGCAACTAGTACAGCCAAAGAGATTTTCTTAAAAGTATATACAAACTATTTGCGAAAAGAATTTATACCCAACCTAATATTTTTGACTCGATTGGTTAAGTCTATACAATAAATATACCTGCGGCACTTACCAAATTCTTATGTGTGACTTGTTTAGTTCTACATAAACATTAACGCATATTAATTTATTACGATAAAAGTACGAATTGACTAGAAGCCTTCTTCTGCATTTACCGTTTAACCACTCATATCTCTAGCTAGCTGGTGCAAGGTGACGAGTTTCAGTCAGCGAGGTCCCTCCGCGCCGGTCTTCACCCCCGCGAAAGTGCGTTTGACATTTTCTGAATCAATTAAAACCAAAAACTGGTGTCAAATTTATTTATTCTATATTTATCACACATTGAATTTTTCGCAAATCTGATTTTTTTATTGAATTTGATAATACTCCTCGATTTAATCATGATCGCATCTTTGAAAATGTCCAATCGTTATTAATAACTAGCGGCCCGTCCCTGCTTCGCACCGGTAGTATTCGTTTTCATGAGAATCACTTTTTTCTTCTTACTTTTTCTTTTTCATTAACTATATGCCGCCTATTAATGCTCCTTTCTTTAAAGTGAAAATTTTATTTTTAACTTTTTAGTTTATGTTTTTGAAGTCGGTTTTTATTTTTTTTGAAAATTATTTTATTTTTCAATTTTTAGTTGAACGCATCTGTAACTTATTTGTATTTAGTATAAATGGGGCTTCTAAACGCGCTACTCAAATGAGACAGAACCACGATTACGCAACGTAAATTCAGTGTCAAATTGAGGCATCAGCATGCCTAGTAGGCAGTGGTATTCCTATGTAAAACTTCAATCTTAATTATTATTTTTGTGCGAACTGAACATTTTGGCATATTCAACCGTATGAAGGAAGCTGAACAAAAAGTAACTGCTGTAAATCGTTGAGGAATTCCCTCGACTGTTTATGGTCTTCATCATCAGACCTGTAATGGCACTTATAACCCATATGAGTGCAAAGTTCTCTTCAATAGAAATGAATTAAGTCCAAACACCAGGTAATTGCTGTAAATCGTTAAGGAGTTCCTTCGACTGTGTATGGTCTCCATCATCAGATCGACTCCCAACCTTCATTAAATAGTACTAGTAGTCGTACTTTATCAAAATACTTAAAATACGATACTTTAAAATACGATTTTCGAAGGTGGCCCTCGATTTCTCTAAGATGCCATCATCAGATCCTGGTTTACTTATCATGGTACCATTTCGGAGATATCTCCCTTTCACAAAAAAAATTCATCCAATTCGGTTCATAAACAACGAAGTTATCCCTGAACACACATAAAAAAAAACACGGTCGAATTGAGTAACCTCCTTCTTTTTTGAAGTCGCTTAAAAAGACTGCCTTTCTAAAAGGAATGTTATGTTTTTAAAACAAAATTAATTTGAATTTAGAAATCACAGCCAATCAAAATTTTTTTGTTTGAAATGGCCAGTACTGAAGAACGGCAACTTAATAGGTTAAGACCTTATAACAGTGTCATTTTATACATACATACAGATAGTTAAAAGTCTTCTGTTTAGCCAATAACCACGAATAACCGAAACTATATGTTATTTTTAATACTTTGGATCTGAATATGCTGTATTTAAACAAAAAGTATAATTAAAATTATATAATTTGTCGGTTAACGAGCGACGGGATAGCGATCGCCAGGCGGCAGCGGACGGGTTAAATCATCCAAAATTAGTTGGGCTGTTAGCGAATTGGGTTAATGACTTTATGTAGGCATTATCGGCTGGTGCTCGCGGCTCACAATCGCTCTCATTAGTCTGTCCGATCCGCAATTAAAGCCATCCAACCCACCCTCCACCCCAAAACAGCCCAGTAGAGACGTGACGATGGTTGCACGTTTCCGAACGTACTCCACGACCACGAGGTTATATGCACTAGCGTACTAGACACCGTATTTCATAGAAAGTTCATTTATAAGATGTTAGCGAATTCTACGAAAAATGTAAAATACGGATGCTATTTGAAAAATTTGGCTTTTATTAGTTGTTGCACGGGCATAATAAATAGGCGATCATTGCGTAGTGTAAATTCGGGCTTCAATCAGTTACTTCTTCAGATCACTGCTCACATTTTGGGCGATGTAAATTCACTTGCCATACAACAATCGGTCCCTATTATTCGCAGTGTTCTCGTGATTTTCAAAATTTCAATTAATTTAAGGTTGGAAGTGAAACTTGCGATGGTCGTTAATTTGCAAACAAAATGTGAATTGGCCATGTAAAATCGAAAGGAGTAACGAAATTTGTCGATTTCGCATGGGCTACACAAGTTTGTATAGAAAACGGTCTCCAGTAGCTCGTACTACATAATAACCACGTTGTCTCATGTCGAAATAACTGTAGTATTAAAACTTCCTCCAACTTACGGTAATGCAAACACGATGATAACTTTTTGTGATAGCGCTCGGCTCCTACATCGTCATTCTGAATATTGAATTATGTATTTATTAATAATTATTAACCTATTACAGGTTATCAATTATTGATAAATATATAAAAAACAAGTCATATATAATATGTAGCCTGCTTTTGACCGGGAGTACCGGTTGACTTTAAATGATGCTCTAACGGCGCGCTCTCCGCCCTCTATCTCGAATACGATTCAACGTATAAAAAAAATTTTTTGAGACAATATTTATAGAAAATTTAATCTTCTGCAATATCAATAATACATACAAATAGAGAAAAATCCATAGGGAACGAAATATTTGCAAAAAATTTGGAAAAAATCGATTTTTATTACCTTTAACCTTAGATTTTAATAGACGTGTGTACCCTGCCATGTGTAAGTATTGAGATGGTTTTGAGACAACTTTTAGGATGTCAAAATACAAGTTTATACGAGTTTATAGCTGGGTATCTCAAATTCAGAGGTGAACTTATTAAGATGACTGGACTAATAAATATTTTGTTAAATAACATGTGATTTTAAAATCTTTGTTTTCCAGTACAATTTTTACATATAAGCATTGATAGCATATAAGATTTTTTTTGCTCACATTTTTGTAGTCGCGATGTGGTATTTTTGTGCACGTCCATGGTCAAACTCAATGAGTTTTCAAATAGTTTTATCAAACGATCATAAGCTTTTGACATGTTCAATATGTAAATATTCGTTATACCTGTCCTAGGAAATTTAAATAATGCGGGAAAAAACCGTACATTACACTTTTTATGCAGATGATATTTTCCGGCAATGATATTTTATTACGTTAAATATTATAAAACGTCTAATCAGGACATCATTTTTTCGCGTGGATTCGATTCCCGCCCGAGACAAATATTTGTGTAAAAGAACATGTCCAATTTTTTCCGTGCCTGGGTGTAATATCTATATATGAACATATTATAAAATATATTTAAGTATGTATACCAGCTGTCTAGTACCCATAATAGAAGTTCTGCTTAGTTTGGGACTAGACTAGATGGCACTGTGTGGGATGTCCTAAGTATTATTATTATTGATACTTCTTCCAAATATTTATTCTTAAAAACTATAGCCGCTTTAGCACCCACATAAATAAATATCAACATTAAAATTGATGAGGGGTCATGTTTCTCGGTCACTTTAAAGGCGGGTCCCAATGCCAGTTAAGATTAGGCAACCATTTTTCAAATAAAAAAACACGAAGGAACACTGGTTACGAATGACTTGTCAAGCACATAAAATATATCACATTTCGTAATTTTCCACAGAATCAGTTAAATTTTTTGGTGGGAATTTTATATTATTCAGTTAGTTCTTTATCATACTTTTATAAACAATGCATTGAATGAATTTATTGTCCACAGTTCTATGTAGGTACCACATGACTGACCGATTGGCCGAGTGCTTAGAGATCCTAACCCAAGGGTCGTGGGTTCGATTCCCGCCCGGGACAAATATTTGTGTGCATGAACATTAATTTGTTCTGTGTCTGGGTGTAAAATATCAATATTTTGTAAGTATATAATATAAAGAATATTTAAGTATAATAATAATAATAATAACACACACAATCACAACAACGTCTAGGTCCCAAACTAAGCATTAGCTTGTATTATGGGTACAAAGCGAAGATACCACGTACATATAACAACCAAGACCCGGTGCCAG
Organism: Luffia ferchaultella; assembly: GCA_949709985.1. NCBI lineage: Eukaryota > Metazoa > Arthropoda > Insecta > Lepidoptera > Psychidae > Luffia > Luffia ferchaultella. The sequence goes on from OX453252.1 coordinate 21,710,178, forward strand.
TATTAATATTCATCATATAAATACTGACCCGACCTGGGATTCAAACCCGGGACCTCCAGCTTCGCAGGCAGGGTCGCTGCTCACTAGGCTAAGCGGTCGTCGTACTACAGTATGTACTACAGTTGTCTAGTATCCCATGACACAAGCATAATACTTGCTTATTTTGGAACTAGATGTCGCTGTGTGCAGTGGGGACTTTGGAAGGTATTTTGCAGTGAGGCAACATCGAGCAGTGACAGTAATTTTTTTCTTTAATTTATGGTTGTATAAAAAATTTAATAAAACGTATTCTAAATTTTTCATTTTATGTTGTAATGAAATGTACAAAATGAAATGTTATGCAACCTTAAAACATTTTTATGTCTATCTCACTACTTAATAAATATAGGTAATGTGAGACAAAGTAATAGAGAACACGTCCCTCAGTCGAAATAAACCATCACCAGTACTATCCTTCCTCACCAGTCAGCTAAGTAGGTAGATATGGATATGCGTTCATGTCATCATCAATGTGATGAAATAAATAATGCAAGTAACATATCGTTTGTGTGAATACGTAAAATAATTTAAAAAATATTTAAATTTCAAATCTATTGTACGCTGTTTCATGTCAGCAAAGTCATCTATTATTTTAACATTGTTAATAATTTGTTTTAACAATTGTTTTTCTATTGATAACAGTGCTACTTAGGTCATTAAGGCGGGCTTGACCGATAGTATTTCTCAAATAGTTTTCTATGCGTTTTAAGCACGAAAAATTTTACTCAACTGATACGCTAGTTACGGGCAGTGTTAAAATTAATGGTACTAAATTTACGAATTCGGGAAAGACGTCTTCTAGACGATTGATTGTAATAAAATCCAGCACTTTAGTTGTAGACTTTAAATTAGTTAAATCATCGTCACAGTAAATAACATCAAGTTTTGCCTTTAATTTATAGAATTTAAATATTAAATTATAAATTTTGCTTGTACCTACTACGTTTTGAATTTACTGTTGTCTACCAAAGACAGAAAGATATTGTAATTATTGCGGTAATCGTCAAAACGTTCTCATAATTGAAGTAACATATTATTTATTAATTCAAAGTACAGTGATCGATATTTTACTCGGATATCAGTTTCAGACATTTTCGAATACTTTCTGTCGGTAGGAAAAGAAGTTTTAAAAACGGCATCGTTGAAAAATTTGTCTGCCATCGCTGTGTTCTAAAGGAAGCAAGTAGATTTGTAATCACAGACCAGTCAACCTATAGACCATGCTTTAATAAACGTCAGTACGAAAACGAAATCGCCAAAAAGTGGCGGGTTGCGAGGAGAGGTCGGCTAGTTTTCATTGGCTCGTTCAAAATTGACAATTTAATGGCTTCCAACTGACCGCTCACAAGAGACGTATTTATGTAGTGTCACTACATAGCCTTGGGGAATGCTACTCCCTGTCAAAGCGTGGTCTATAAGGTTGACTTGTCTGTGTTTGTAATATCTAAAATTTTCTGAGAACAATAAACAAAAGGCGGGCGGTGACTCATTGAACGCGCCGCGACCTTACCAAATGAGAGCGTAGTCCATTGCTGCATGATCATAAACTCTCGCTCTCTCCGTATAAACTAAGCAATGTAGACAACAACGCTAAAATGCTAAGTCTCGGTCGGCCACGTCACCGATAGCGTCAGGTGGACTCAGCTTGCTTTGAAGCGTCGCGCGCTCGGAGACGGAGCGTTTATTATGCATATAATTACCATCATATGACGTATACTTGTCGTAAAGTTTTGTCGTAGAATTTGTTTCTATAGATTTAGTAATTATTGTAAGACGCAAGCTCTCGAATAAAATAAAAAAAATGTATGATCAGTAGTTTGTTGTGGATAATCAGTAGATAAAAGTAAGGGTCGGCCTCACTTGTTTCACCCGCAAAGCCGCCACTGGCTGTGTAGGATGTCCCAGGTGTTACTACTATTATCTGATTCTATAGGTATTACGCTTCTCTGTTAAAACTTTAGAAGACTATAGGTAATAATAGAGTTATGTCTTTACATGGAAAATAATGAAGGGAAAATTGTAATGGACTTGAATTCCTGAATCCAAATTAACTAATATATCCATGGAATGAACATTTTCATTTTAGTTTTTTTTATTTTTGTTTCAATGCTTTTAATTGTTTTGCTTTACCACTAAAGCGATTTTGATGTTATTTCACATATGAATAGTTGAAATTATGATGAACATGCATCTATGGTCGATGATGTAAAAGCAGATTTTCGTCTAGCGGTGATTCTTTGCGTCTTGATACATACAATACAAGACAGATTTGCCTCATCACACGCTCACATCTCAAAAATAGACCTACCGTCCAAGACAGTTGAGTTGTTCGGCGCTTCACTGTTATATCTATTAAAATATAACTCTTTCTTTGTAACTACGCCACTTCCCTCCGCTCATTTTTCTTTTTGCTTAGATCTAGTCTCCCCGCTCGCCCTACAAGTCCCGCGTACCTATGTTATGTAAAAGCCAGCTAAAAAGCGATATGTCCCCGAGAAGGGTTTAGTATATGGGTGAAAACCCCACATTACCTTCAGATCGCCGCCGCGTCGCTAGTATTTAACCGACGAGACTCCCTATATAGTGGTGAGCCACATAAAAAAAAGTTGGACCTAAGCGCGGTCATTTTAAATGCTCTTGAGCACAGTTTAACCGAAGCCGGGCCTAAATAAACCGGAAAGACTGGAACAAAGTTGTGCAGTCAGCTCAATTTAAATACGATGTGGTAGGATCGGCAATGACGTAATGTCTATACTCGTAAGTACATGAACCAATGAAGGATTGTTCTTAAATCAGATGTGAAAAAAAAAACAGTTTATTTTAAGATGTGCAACACATGCACATATGCTTTCTATAGCACTATTTTAAGTTAAAACATTCAACAACTGCAAAGCACCCTATTACAATGCCCTATTAGTAGGATGTTAAAGCTTTAGGATTCAGTAACAGTGAACCCCGCGAATAACTCTCGTGGTGACAATAATAGGTCACATGTCACCACCGCATTCACATTCCATTCACGATTGAGTCCGAACTGCCGACATAATAATTATAACGACAGCTGCTGTTTAGTACTATGGAGTCATAGAATAATTGAATGAAAATAATTATTCACACGCAAAAGGAAGCACAATTATTATAAGTTTAACACGAGTGGGTACCGAGGTATTGAGCATATAAATATTTTCGCAATAATAATTCAATAGGATTATGACCAAGTAGTTAGACGAGGTTATGAGAAGATTTTCATACGTAAAATATGTGATAACATTTGCGGTGGTGAAGTGGCGCTGTTTAATCTCCGTTTTAAAAATTTGGTCACTAGGTCTAGAATAATTAATAAAAAATAATCGACATTTTTTAATTACTTTCTTTTGAATTCAATTTCCTTGGGAGTGTAATAAAGAAAAGTTCTCAGTAGTGCTGCGTCTTCTCGGACTACACTAAATACGTTTACGTCTGCGTTTACGTTTAGCGAACGACTGTCGTCAGTGCAGCCACCATTCACACTCGGACGCGAATTGCTTGTTAATTTAGACCCTGTTCACTGACACGGTGTGAATTCACCGTGTGAAATTAAAAGCTTTTTATGTTCATCTAATTTCATGCAACACTTTTTCTATTCATACCTCGTTACTAAGTATTGTGAAAATGTTCGTTGTCCTTTGTTTCAAGTCGTAACGGTGCAACGAAACGATGTATTTTTCATGGAGGTAGACAAGGAGTGGAGAGCAAATTAACTACTAAAGTTTCCATGGGATTGGAGACAAATAAGTTTCGAGTTGTGATGGGGAATAGAGTGGTACGTATCAACACCGACGGAGCAGTGGACAAAATATAGGACGACATGGCGCGACGACATGTTCGAAAGTAATAATATCATACTCGTACTAAAGGAAGTACCTGCATACGTCTGCAACCCATAAAATGTGTAACACAATACTAGTTAATTGACTCGTCTTCTGTTAGTGTCGCTAGGATCGACGAATGAATGAGTAGTGTGTTGCGAAAGCGTAATGTAATGTAACTTAATGTAATGTAAATATACCTATTCGTAATGCAAATATTATTGTATTTTACGCTGCGGCAAGACATCCGGCATCTTGTTCGAATACGCATTCCGTTTTACGGTCCGATATAGATATGGAAATGCCGTTATAAACCAAGCTCTGGACTCCGGGAATACATTTTATTGAGATGTTTTATGCTCCGTTTAACAGGATTGTGTAGTCGCTGGGTTTAAGATTAGTAGGTGTTTCAGTACTTATCTGCTATCTTGACACACCGCCCGCCATGCGCCACGTGTGCGAAAGGAAGTTGCAGCTTTCCAAGCTTTCCAACGAAAGCTTATGTTTAATTTGCGAAATTTCGTGTCTGGGCGTCCGATTTAGGTCTCTATTTATTAAGCATATAATACAATAACGTACTACAATATGCAATAATCTACATTTATACCTTTAGTCTTACGTAAAGTTGCATTTAATGTAATGATGAACATGTAAAGAATAAATAAATTCGACCAAAAACACGAGCATTTAGGGTTTTCTTACATTTCGATGTATTAACATAATTAAAAAAAAAAAAACTCTTTTAATTCTTGCAATATATTTTTATTTTTTACGGATTACGGTTTTTATGTTTTTGCAGAATTCAATTAAGGTTTAATGCGCTGCAACCGTTAATGCCGGTTGTATGGAAAGCAAATAATTGATCTGTGCAAATATACAATCCTCTAAATTGGTGGCGCCATGTCGATGCGGGTTGGGTTGGGTCTAGGTTAGATCATAGATACTGTGTGGCATAGAGTAGACGCGACACGGTTCGTGACGTGCTCTGTTTTCAATATTTGGCTGTTACGTGAGTGTTGCTTCTATATAATTATATCTACTGTTGTCTGTGGGTCGACACGGAGCGGCGTTATGCCTGATGTTGACTTAGGAGGCGGCCGTGCCTGCGGACCACCGGCTGGGCTGTAACTAATAAAATAATGGCCTCAACCGACTTGTGAAGCCACAACGAAGGAATTAAAACTACCACAAGCTGTTGGTTAAGCAGTTACTGTTTTTTTTACTTATGTTAATAAACTTTATGGCATAACTTTTTATTAGATGACTGTAAAATTACGGATCGAATGTCATTACGTAAAATGACATTTGTTTTTTAATTTCGTAAAAGTTAATACATTAATTGAGTAGATAACCAGAATTTACATAATATTTTCTGTTCAAAGTATGGGAAAAATACAATGAGGTGGTTCGGCCATATGGAAAGTATGAAGAAATAAACTTAAGATCAGTAAGAGCACTGAAGGAAAAAAAAGTATTTCGAACTAGTCTGCATTAACGAATGATAAATACCAATGTAGCGAAAGGTGTATGTAAGGCCCGTACTAATTGCAGTACTGTAGTCTCCGCCAACCCCTCTGGAAAAAATCGTGAACTTATGTACGCACGTATTTATGCTAAAAAGGAAATAAAATAATTTAGATATACTGACCTGACCTGGCCAATTTAAATCATTCGTGACCAACTGTTGTGACGCCAGGCACGATTTCCACAGTAATTGGGGCGCGTCTGCTTATCGCCAAGTATGTGGTTTTCTTATTTGTTTTTAGTGATTAACGTAAAGTTTCGCGGATCGTTAGCACCGTGAAGCTCAAGGAGGACGTCTCGTCTCGTTTTGACCAATATTGATGAGGCCGACGACTGAGTGACACACCTCACATGTGATGATATTTTAATAAGAGCCTGATTCATTCGGGATACAGTTCTAAATTTATAATATTATTATAATCTGGCTTCAGTTCGCGGCTCCGCTGGAGTAAACATACAGGGAATTTTTTCATCACTTTTCGAACTTTTTTTAAGCATGAGATGTTACCTAAAAACCATATTTGGTAAAAGGTAAAAGGCAGGGTAGATTTCATAATTAATTGTGTTGACTTGGAATCAAATTCCTTGTCTTTCATAGATGAAATATAGTATGGAGATATGTTATGAAAGTTGAGTGTTATTTTCCGAAAGCATCGTCCATACAGTCTCCTTTCTAAAATCAAACAGAAATAGTACGTACGAGAAAGATCTCACCGTGGGTGTATCAGGAAGGTGCATCCTACTGGTGGCTGCCGACTGACACGATTGTCAGTCGCCCGCCATCTGCTGGATCACCTGTACTCCAGTCAATCTAGCAAAGTTTGTTAGGAGCACATTGCATTAATTGCACTTTAGGGGATTATTTGCAATATCATAAAGAAAATATTCACGGATAATAAATACATAATAATCCCTTATTTATGTTAATTATTTTTTATAGAATCAACCGATAAGATTTAAAAAATTTATTTATGTGTGAACAAACATTTAAAAACGGGCGATTTTCTATACGACAGCTTTTTATAATATACTCTGTGTAAATTCAGAAGAATCCCCAGGTTTATTCACAATATGTGGTAGGTAATTATATATTTATATAAAATAAATGATAACTCCAAAACAATGATTTTTGGATTGGTGATATTTTGGCACATCATGTAAATATGTACTGTATACAATATAGTAAATTATCACCTACGTGACTACTTTACTTTTTTTTTGGTGAAAATTTATTTAATTTTTGGGTCCTAGCATTAATTACACCTTAAATATTTTTGTATATTTATGCTCCAATAATTATCTTTAACTTTAATTAAAAGAAATCCCTTATCCATCTGTTGAGCGTTACAAGCTATTTTACAAAAATAATTATTAAAAACCTACTTGGTACGCGGCGGGCAGTGCGGTGTGGCGCGGGGCGGGTTACGTCGAAGCAATGCGGGCCGTCCGCCCGCACCGCACCTTGCTTTATTTAGTAACTTAACTAACTTTCCGCCCGGGGCTCCTCTCGCATGGACCACGCAGTCGTACCGGGACCCCTTTTTCCAGAATAAAAAGTAGCCTATGTCATTTTTCAGTTTATAAACTATATCTATGTGAAAAAGTGTAGCCGTTCCGGTACTACTGTGTAGTCCATACGAGCGGAGCCGCAGGCGGAAAGCTAGTTTGAGATTAAAATATAGCCCATGTTACTCACTTATAATGTAGCTTTTTATAGGTGAAAGAATTTAAAAAATCAGCGTGTAACTGTGTAGTCCACGCGTGTGGAGTGCACAGACAGAAAGCTAGTATCTTTATAAATTATAACCTATGTGTTATTCTGATGTATAAGCTATATTTTTTAAAGTTTCATTAAAATTCATTTAGTAGTTTTTGCGTCAAAGAGCAACAAACATCCAGACATCCATACATACAAACTTTTGCGTTTATAATATTAATAAGGTTTGAGCACAAAAAAAAAATCACCACGCTTTATGTTCCTCGAGACGCTTTGTTTTCGTGTGTAAAGAATGGCAAGTAAACATGTTTTAAGTAAATAGTACAATAGAGAGGTTTAAAAAAATTTTTTTTTTCGCTATTATTAAAATTTAAGCTAAATAAAGCAAAAGTGTGAATCATTAAAATATATCTACAAATAAAGAAGTTATAGGACATTAAAGTCGTCCTTGCAAAAATAATTTCACTATATATTTATACGAGTATGTATATATAAATATTTCGCAAATATCTATATAATTAAGTCTCGTAAATAAAATTAACGTTTCGTTGTTTTTTTAAAAAGAATGCAAAATATATTTTTAAAATATGTACTTACATGTAAAGTCGGTGTTACGTTATGTGTTGTATTTCTTTCAAATATTGAATTATGTCCCGTAAATTAACGTTTTATTTTCGTACGTAAAAAATATTATAAGTATTTATATATATATATATATATATATACGAAATATTAATTTTTTTTAAATTATTTGTTTTCTATCCTATCCAACAAAGACAGATCCGACCATTGGGTCTGACTCTAAACTTAGATTTGTTCAACGCAAAAATACCATTGACATTGAAAAAAAAATAACTTACAAAAAAATCTTAATGTTATCTAACTTTATTATTATTATTTTTATTACTCTAAAATTATAAGGGTTCCGAGTTTGCTACACCCGTTATGAAAATTTGTAAAATGTCTTGTAAAATTAAGTAGCAAATTAAATGTTTATATTATTTATTACGCCGCACCTGTAATAACTAATACTGTCGGTTTCCTTGGTGACGGTGGCACGTGCGGCTTTCTTTGTGAAGTTTTTGTCTCAGTGAGGTGTCGGCGCGCGGCGTTTCAAAGGACACTAAGTGCAATAGTTGTATTCTTAACAATATACTTTTAACTAACATTAACGACAAACAAATTTTAGCACAAGAAATATGTGATATTGCAACTTCTATTTCACAATGTTAGCGCGATACGGTAGACGGCTAAGGTCATGCGTAAATAGTCACAGTTTAAAGGGCGTTACCTATACTGGATAGGTACTTTAGATTTATTCGTTTTTATGAATAACGCTTTTGACATAAATAAGGGATTGTATCAATTTATGATGAAGAATAATAATAATGCAATATAAATAATACTTCTAACCAGAGATCGACATGCTTCTAACTTAACAAATAGGTCAAAAAAATACTTGATATGAGATATTGCCCTCCCTTTTTCTCAATGTTAGCGAGATGCGGCAGACGACCAAGGTCATGCGTAAATAGTCAGACTTAAAAGTACGTTACCTATCTTAGTGAGTAATTTAGAATTATTCGTTTTTATGAATAACGCTTTTGACATAAATAAGGGATTATATTAATTTATGATGAAGAATATTAAAACTGACTCATATTAAGTAAAATATTTAGAGTGTCTTTAATGCGCGTCGTAAAAATTAATAAAAAAGACTTTTTTTAATGGTTGTTGAGAAGTCACATAGGTGATAATTTAATAAACTATTATGGCTTACATCTACAGTATAAAAACAGAAAATCGCCAAAAGTGCGATTTTGTAAGTTTAACTTTTTTTTAAATTAAATAAAATCTCGTAATATTCAGTATTTATAACATGTATACTGGGGATTACTTCTAAATCAAATTTATATTGCTACCATAGATATACAGTTAATTTGTCACCTACCCACTATTTAATGTAAAGGGTGAAATTTAGACAAACGCATCTTTAGGTATTTCTCAACATGCAACACTCATAATGCAACCAAAGCATAATGAGTGCATAACTATACAGCAGTATTACTATTGTAAAAAGAAATTTTTAAGGTGTCTTTAATGCAATCCAAAAATTTATTTTTACTGGACTACTGATGTATAACGTCCCTACAATATAACTATGTTACTTATCTCGTTCGCGTTGCCCCGTCGTACACTTAACTTCTTGAATTTTACTAGTTGAATTTCATGGGTAACTACGACCGGGTTGAATAGTAGATATTGTATACTATCCGTCCTTTTAAGTATCTATGTGAAAAAAATCACGTCTTTTTGTTGCTCCGTCAAGACGACGCGACGTGTAGAACGGTGAAAAAAGCACACGTTCGCATTTATAATATTAGATAGAATATTCTACGGGATTAGGGCACTTCATACTCGCGATAGGTGGCAGGACGGGCAGGTGTGTCTCGTTGCCATGGCCGAGATGGTGCGATAACGGCCGCAGAGATGACAAATGCTCTCATGAAAATACAGTGGAACCGGGTAGGGTTGACGGCGACAAAAAATAAACATTTGTTTCCGAGAAGCTCCCGCGGGCGGGCGGGACAAATAATATGCAGCGGACGTGAGATATTTGTTGTGATAATATTAGTTTTGTCGCGACTCGAATCGCGTCTTCTCTGAAACGATCGAGCGTTGCAATCCTGAGCTGTACCATCCGTCACTGAAAGTCCATGGTCGCTGACATATTAATTAGTAATTTATACGCTATATTTTCACTAAAATTCACAACTTCTGATAACAGATTTCCTTATAATTTATTTTTATAATACTATCTGGTACATACAAATATGTCAGTGCACCCTGCATATCCTCTTGCTACGGTATATTATGTGCTTTGAAATTATATTCTTTGTATATTTGGTACTTGTAGTTGCCCAGCAATCACAGATTAAAACACTAGATGTACCTATTAAGCGACCGGTATATTTGAGATTAATAAAATACATAGGTGTAACATTAAATAAATTATTCCCATAAATCACATTAGAAAACATAAATAAGATATTAATAAAAAATCTTAATCAAATTTCGATTCTAAAATCATGAGTGATTTATTACGAGTGGTAAAAAACTAATCGTTACGTAGGGAGTGCCTTATCATATCGTCAAAAAATGTGAGGGGTGGTCGTGTGAGTAAGAATCTTGTGTTTTAGCTCGATAAATTATTTATCTTCGCAAATTAGCGAAAGAAAAATTTTTGCGACTGAAATGTCGATTGACCCCCTGAGAAGATCGCAGGGGCCGACTTCACATTACATATGACATTAGACTAGAATTATCGAAACTGCGAAGTACTATATTTAAATAAGTAAAAACGATTGCAACAGACTTTATCTATTATATATACCCAATCGCAAAATTAAATCGACCATAATAATTTAATAGAATTTCTATCGGAATTTATGAAGATCATTTACGTCACATTCAAAAGTGTCTCCGAAGAAATTGAATTGTTAAAGTGGAAAAGAGCCTCCAAATGACGGATGCAATAAATCACAATTGACTAGTGAAATGTTTACTCGGGGACAATTTGACTTAAAAGCCCACACAAATTCGATCACAAAGCGATAGAGGCCGAGGAGCGGGGGGCGGGAGGCAGCCGCGTTCCATGAAATTGACTTTGTCACCGGCCATAAATCTTATTTTACCAAATGGCGTAAAAAAAAAAACTGCTTGTCTCTGCATTCAGTGATCCGGCATATTTACACAACAGCATGCACACAATGAGGTTTTTGCGACCGTTCGCTAAGCGTCTCGACCTTTTTGGGATTTCGCGCGTTTCTGCATTGTTCGGAAGGTCGATTGTTCTCTTGGTGTTTTGACGAAAACGTCACACTTTTATGGTAATTTACGATTAAAAACTTTTAACTGCTCTTTGTATATGTCTTGCGATCTCTCTACACTATTATAGTACATACATATAGACATTCACACAGAAACTAACGCCTGGTTTTTAGACGGGCAAGCAGACACTATCTATATTTCTACTTGGGTACCGTGTTCTCATTAGTACAGTTTGGTTGTGGTAGTCTATTACCACATATCAATTAAGACAGTATACTCACATAGTCAGGCGAGCTTACCCCCCTTTTCCCGCTCAGCCCGCTTAAAGAAAATAGAGGGACGCGCCTTCGTAGGTTCTGAGATCTACAATGAATACGAGAACATTAGCCAAGTAATAACCATAGCGCTGATTTTATTTCTGAATTAGAGTATCTCGCTGGCACTGTATGAATATAATATGCATATGACAGGCAATAACACCCTCTCAGCGTCGAAGGTAATGGTTGTAGCGATGTCTGCGATGTCTACATTTCCTCCCACGCCGCTGGAGGGGTGCCAATAAAGTAGTGTGAGGCGACGTTTCTACGACTGTGTATCTGATAATCGCTTTACGCGAGTTTTCGTACTCACTACAGTACAAAAAACTTCGTTTGTAATACCTACTAGTGTATTAACATCTTGTGTCAAAACTTTGCTGTAAAATAAGTAAGTTTATTAAAAGAAAGGGCCAATTATTTAAAAGTCAGAACGATAAACCGTAATTTAAAAAGTAGTATCTTTTGTTCGGTAGGTACGTATTACTTATCACAAAATAAAATATCTGATACCCTTCGATTACATAATGTCAGTTAAAACTCTGATTGCAACTTTAAGCCCTTTTTTTTTATTTAATAAAATTGGTTTTCACCTTTTTTTCGGACGTTCAAATAGTCTCGATCCACTACTTTGCTTTTTTTTTTTTCAAAATTCAGATGCATACTCATATAGGTAAGTAAGGACATTTACTTATGCGTTAAGGGAAATATAGGTGAACGAAAAAAATTATATTAGGTACTCATTGTATTTCTTGAAGTATTATTTTACTGAGATAAAGAGGTTTAAAAATCTTAGGAATCCTTAACATTTACGTCCATTCAAATAAAAAATAGTGCCTCCGGATTATAAATAGTTTAAAACCCTTTTGGGGTTTTGACATAAAACAAAACATTGTCTAGGTACACAAAGTTATAAAGATTTCTAGTCTTTTTATCTCTTCTCTTAAATCTCTTAAACATGTCTTTTGACATATTTTCGTCTTATTAAGTTTTGAACAAAGAAAAAATTATGAATAAAATGTTGTCGTTTATTCATAGATAGTGAACGAACACATTTACAAGCCACCCTCAGACCGCACTATCAATCCGGTTTTGCATCCAGTATCGAGCGTCTTCATCTCACGGGCGCCATGTCGTGCGCGCCAAAAAGATAGTGTGTCTACATAACGACGCCAGACGACAGAAAATGAATGTATAAAAAACCGTGCATGTGTGCGTAGACATTTTATAGTCCAAGTCATTAGCTTTTTTCGAGTAAGACATAATAGACACAAGAAGCAGAGTCACTGATTGACCGAATGAATGGACGGTGACATCTTATTCCTAAAATACCTATATACATTTTCCATTACTATACTACGCGCAATTTTTTTTAAAAGTTTGTGACCTAACCAAGGATACTGTTAGGGTTTTAGTTAATAATTCAGCTCTCAGAGTCGCCCTCATATTGTAACTCTCGTGTTACAAGATGGATACAATATTATTCTTTCAAAGATTGTCATACTGACAGTGAAACCGTGTCTACTTTGTTTATCGGTTTTAAATTATGGTACTCTAAACTGAAGTTACCCGGTTTATAATATTATAAATTCGAAAGTAACACTGTCTAGCGATCTGTCTGTCTGTCTGTTACGCTTTCATGCCTAAACCGCTGAACCGATTTTCATGAAATTTATTACAAAGATAGATTAGACTTTGGAGAAAGACGTGGACTTTTTGTCTTTCTGTTCGTCTATCTGTTTGTCCGTCCGGGCTGGTCTCCGAAATGGCTGAATCTATATCAATGAAACGTTACAGACAAAAAAAGGCGATTGTCAGGAGTGACATACTATTTTTGTCTTCTATTTGTCTGCTGAAAAGTGACATAGGCTATATTTTATAAGGAAAAGGCATAGTTTCTGTGGGATAATTATTCTCCTTTCTAAAAGTAGATACTAAAATGTCTTAGGCGTGGAATAATGACTAAATATATCCCTGAAAAATACATGGTCCCTTTGGGATAGCTAACGAATTTCGATGAAATTTCGTATAGTAAATAAAGTATAGAAATATCTTAATTAGTCAAGTTTCAAAATATCTAGAAACTCTGTCCTGGAGCTTCGCGTTTCTTTAGCTGCCCGGTACAGTTGTGTAGTCCAATGTGTAGTCCACGCGGGCGAAACTGCGGGCGGAAAGCTAGTAATAAATATATCTAATCTGAAAATAAACCCGCTCAAAAGTCCAAACCGACGAATATTGACAGTTAAGACTGTGCTATCTGTATACAGTTCTACAAGTCAAATAACAGGAAAGGATGAGCCAATGGAAACCAAATTGTACGGGAGTGTAGCTTCTGGTCCTCAATGATTACTAAGAGGATAATTATGCAGGAACGCTCTAAACGAGGCCAATTACTGGTCCGCTGCTCCACGAACGATTGGCGTATGAGATAATGTAATGCGTATTGTTCTATTAAATAAATTAAGGTATAGTCACGTTGTAACGATTATCTTGCTTACTGGTTAAAGTTTATTTGTTTTACGTGTGATAATACCGAATCAAGTGTTGTGTTAAAGACAACGTGACCCGCAGAAGTGGTAAAGTGGTGATTCACCTTTGCCTACAGGTGGATGCAAGATCTTGTGGCAGGCCTATTAGACATCTTGTGTCTAAAGCGACTGTTATAGTGTATTCAATATTTCAATCAAAGTAACAGTTTTACGGTTCAGTACGCAAAGTGTCAAACGTTGCGATAATAATAGATGTTTATCTGTAAGAAGTTTTAGTTTACAATTGGAATATACGACAGAAATTTTAAATTTTCACACTTCTATATTGTTTTGACCGTACATAGAAAACTGCGCCTATTTTATAGAATTATACCTACTAGACTACGAGCCCTTGGAAAAAATAAACCTGTCAAATGAACCAACGTGAATAACGCTTAGAAGGCTGTTACTTTAACAGAAAATAACTCTGAACACTATGCCGTCATTTCTAAGCGGTACAGGTGAGTACGTGAGTGAATGGAATTTCTCAGGTACGAATGAGGAATTACGACTAATTATTAATGTACGGCTTTGTTATAGTAAATAGATGATTAAAAATAAATGTCGAAAAACCTAGTGCCGTACTAAAATGGTGGTGATTCGATCTTCAGTTGTTTTGACGAGTGATAATTATTTACGTATATATATTTGTATAAAATGAATTCATCAGATTCAGATGTGGATTTGACACGTTTTTTTTTACTTCCTTTATATTCGTAATGAAAAGCAGAGTGTTTACATCGGGTGAAAGACCTATTTAGGCACTCGAACTATTGGCCACTGGCGAGCTGGGATTGAATCCGAAACTTTTGGATCGGCAGTTACAGTCTCTGACCACTGAACCAATCGGCCAGTCAAAATTGACAAGAAATCAACCTGTAATTGAACGATTGAAATCGAAATGGGGATAAATTGAGTATTTGAAAAAAGTGGTAGAGACAGTGTAATGTAATAATTTCCTTATCACAAGTCCCTTTATCACCCTTCCCTCGCCCGTACAACTCGCACCTGACCAGGTATCTATCGCATATAATAACAAAACATTCCCCGACTGACTCACCGGCGGACGTATTTCATAACATTATAACACGAGTTTTTTTTGTTATACATGTACGTGCTTGTATCGGGTGTCTCTTTTATACCTACAAGAGCACAAAATGTTGATATTTAAAATAGTGCTTCTTTTTACATTACAAATATTATATATATCTGTTTATTGAAAGCTAATATAAAATCAACACACTGGTTTGGATACTCATTTCTCTGTGGGTTTCGAAATATAGAAAGAAGAAGGTGGCGAGGAATCCCTTCAAGGTTAATATTGTTTCAATGGAGATCAAAACCTAGTAATTACCATGACAAACAGCAGGTGTTCGCTAATGACCTCAATACAGATACGTTTTGGATTAACACAAGACATGAGACCACAGCGCGTGGTATGAGTGTACTTGTATGATAATGATAATGCAAAGCAATAAGTGAGGTGCAGCAAACAGTGCACCCACTCGCCGCCCACGGCCATTGTCTGCTCATGCACACGCCCACAACTGAAATATGAGGACACTGCGTATTATTGTTTTACACATTATCTTGTTTTATGTTTTCTGCGTATGAACGCTAACAACACTCAGACTGGCTGCGAGACGGACAGACTAACTCCAATTCAGAAAAGATTATTTCCACCTTGTTTATTTATTTGCAATCGCTTTATATCTTTCTTCCAAAATTCTTTCAAAATTAGCTTTAAAAGAAAGTTATAATATTTTACATATTGCAATCAAACATAAACGATAGCATATTTTAACTAAACTAGTTTTAAATAAAATTTTATTATTTGAACACATTAGGGTCGCATTAGGTTGACCAAAATACCTCGTCAAAACTACAAAAATATGAATCAGCTACGTGATTAGCATTATGTCTCTTATGTAGTTGCCTAAATTAAAAATTAATAAAGATTAATACAGATTAAGTATATTTGCCAAATATTTTAGATTTTATTCTTGTCTGAGTAATAATCGAGATGCCGCATGTGATGTTTGAAAACAGTAAAAAACCTGAGCATATGATGGACCATTACCTCATTATCATATGCTTAGGTTTTTACTGTTTTATTAATTAATCTGTGATACAGTACCAAAATGTAAGTAGGTTGAATACTTTTGTTAATTTGGGTAAATAGGGAGATTGGGTTTGCATATTTATACTGGTTTAACTCTTTTAGTAGGCAATCTTTAGGTACAGTATACTCATAGAAGGAGGAATATTATAAGGTAAACACTACGCGTACGCTGCCTTACTGGAACTGCACTTAAAGTAGTTGAGACGTAGCGTTTGGCAACTGTGTTTTTAGAGATTTGGTACAATGTTAATTTAAATAAGAAAAAATGATCGTAAACTGTGTCGATAAGTATGAAGCTTACTATCGCTGTACGTGTTGACACTTCCCACACTTATTATTATTATTATATCGGAACAATATTAATCCGATTAAACTAGGTTTCTGGAAAATTAGATTACTTGTTTTAAAGTTAGCTATGTTTATGAAAGTGTGTTTAATAATTTCGAAATTAAAGAGAAGTTTGTAAAACAGACGAACTTGCAACCATAGCTAGTTGTATATGAATCTCCGAAGGTAAACGCATAACTTTGAATTAATTTCTGCTACATCATCGCGTCCCACGCCGATTCGTTCGAACCCATTTGTAGCTCTTAACATTTTATTATTTCCCTTGGAAGGATGTGACGTTTAAATATAAAAAAAGTAACGTCATTTAGGCCGCAGATGTTTGTTTTCGTTGTCCAAAAACGTATTCGTCACGGGGAGGGAGTAGAAAACGAGTCACCCCTGATTGACGTGTTTACAAATACAAAGGATCCAAAATGTTTTAAACGAGCGGACATAATCGGACCTTAAATACATACAGTGAGTGATACGTATAGTTTAACGGTCTTCATAATAATCGAACTAATGATTGTACAGCTCGTATCATATTTCTAGTTCCCCCTGAAGTTAACGCGGGTGCTTTTTGCGCAGGTGTAGGGCCCGTTCATGACCCTCTGACATCCATTTTTCATGCTGCGACGCTATTCGCTTTGACTATAGAGGGAGCTAGAAATTTAGCGCGAGTTGTGGCTATATCTATTGCTCACAAATATCTATATAAATTCTAGGATTAGATTAGAAACATGCTCTGGAGTTGTCCTTAAGTTCATAAATTAATCTATATATCTGGACCCCGAAACGGTTTTGCATTCGTCAATAAATGAAATAATTTAGAGAATTAGAGTTTATAAGACAGCGAGAAACTGCTAAGAAAATTATTAAAATATAGATTTTTATGTAAAGTACATTACAGCGGGGGGGGGGGGTGGGGGTGAAACGAACAGGCAGTGGCGAGAAGAACGGTAAACTTTGTTTTGTTATGAAAAATAATAAACTCTGCATTCATGGAGGTTTGAAAACCACATGTCTGATCCGGGCAAAAATTTTTGTTCTTATGACATCATTCGACAAAATTAACATAGGAATAAGATCTTTCCAATAAATATTGTCTAAAGACAAAAAAAGACTATGAAATCTAAGACTAAAAAAATAAATGAATTAATCTAAATAATGAATTCACCTTAACAAGTTAAAAAAAAGTTATTTCGTTTCTATATCTACCTCAAACAAGTGACTTTTCTAAATTTCAAGATTACAGAATTTCTTATTTTTAGACGTAAAGATTTAACTGGAAATATTTAAACAAATTTCCTAGTAATAATTTGCCCATTCTCTCTCTAGATAGTGCTGTATGTGTGAGTTGTGCAGGCATATATATACTAAGATGTATTTTAGTGTCTCCGAATATCTAGCCTTCAATACTTGACTGCATGGAGGTCACACGCCAACTCAACAAGACGTCTGCTTTTGTGTTGCTAATTGCTATGTAAATCATATTAATACTTGGCAATCGGACAGATTTATGTTATAGAACATTCGATTTTAAGAACGTAAATCAGCCTCTCGGTTTTTAAGTGCCGTTTTCGTTTTGTGCTGTTAAAGTGGAAAACTTGATATTACCAATGTTGGTGCAGTTTCAAAAACTTTCAAATACATGATGATTTTTCCATTATATTTCAAAATTTATATTATAATAATTAGTGAATACTAAAATACGTGTTTTCAGTCTTTCGTACCTCAAAAGGAAAAAAAGAATCCTTGTAGGATCACTTTGCTGTCCGTCTGTCTGTCGTCTATCTGTTAAGACCCCTTTTTCTCAGGAACATATCGTAGAGGTATCAAGTTGAAATTCATATCTATTAATTAGGTCTATGATCTCTTGAAGCTGTAGATTAATCAAACTTTTAAGTCGACTCAAGAAAAAATGGGGCCGTTTAAACCGCATATTTTGATACTTGCAAGTAAATAAAAAACCGTTGACCTAGAGTCATGAAATTTTGCAAGAAAAAAGGTCTTACAGTACAAGTACAGGAATAAATTCGAGAATTGTTAATTTTCAGTTACTTAAATGATAAGATTTTTTAATATATTTTTTAATTGAAATACGCGTTTACGTGGCATGCTGGCGACGAGTAGCGATAAATTTATAACTGTATAAAATCCTCAGGCCACGAATTCGACTCATACTTGGCCGGTTTAGTATCAGTTAGTACTAAAATATTGAAATATGTCAATGCTATTCCCGCAGTCGTTACTATCTCATACTTTATATGTATGTTTCATTTAGTATTATAGTAGTTAGTCATCGAAAAAATGTCTGTTTCGATATATTTTTTCGATGAATATATTTTAATGTGATAATTTGATCAATGTCCCCATTTTTTTTAATAAGAGTTATTAGATATACCTGAAGCCTAGACAAATTTTTAAAATGGTGAAAAAATCTACTGTAGTATGTTTACAAACTTTAATAATTTTTGAATTAATTTGCTAAAATTTATTAGTTATGGATGTATTAAATACCTATAGTCACAAAAACAGAAAACACAGCAAAGTTCTTCTTCTTTTACCTAAACTCTACATAAAATCATAATCTACATAAAATTATATACAAACCTTAGAATGACACAAACGCTATAATATGCTAATAGAAAAAACATTTTTTTTTTTCTAAAATGTAATGTCTGGAACATACCTCAGCAAGGCTCAGTGGTTCGACTTTTTTTCTTCCAACTCAGCACACAGTATTTGAACCTGCAAAGGAACATGAAATCCTTTAAGTAATAAGATACGAAACAAGTAGGTAAATATATTTACAAACCACATCTAACAAGAATATTAATAGTGTATAATTCGCGAAGTAGCTATAAAAATTAGAATCATCGAGGGGCTTCTAGGTTTTAAATGAAACCGGATCGAAAACGAGCCAACAATATTCAAATAACAAGGCAACAGGAATTCGGATAGATCACGCACATTATGGAAAAACATAAAGAGATTACAAATTGTGGCATTCGCTATATTACGACAGTTGGATTATTTATTCTTAGTAATTCTAATTCTGGCCTCAAGCCTAAACTATGCCTTCCAACTTTTGTAAAACTGTGAAGAATAATATATACTCTATATTAAATGTCAAATTATGAATGTGAGATTCTCATCAAAATCGGTTCAATGGTTTTTGAGTTATAAATGTTAAAACAAAAATAAAAACATATGAAACAGATGTGTAATTTAAAGTCGAGGACAACTTCTTTCGAACAGACATCCGATTATAATAAATTGCCAACCAATACATTCCCTGTTCACATTTCTCCTTTACGTTACAATTTTAGATGTAACACCTAAAGAAATCCTACGCAAAACACGATCCTGAAGGTGAAGGGCAAAATGAGTAAAAAAGAACCGGATATTGTATAATTTTTAAATGTCAGAAGGGATATCTTGATGTGGTAACTTGAGAATAGTGCCCCGGTGGTCTGGCAGTGGTCGCAGCGGGGAGTAGTTTTTTGCCATAAATATCAATTCCCACAATTGTGTATGTTGCGCCACACCCATATTTATTTTAAAGTACCGAGCAAGCTGCTTGCGCGCAACGGAAATGTGGACTTATTAGTTGCTTATTAGTCGCCCCAAGAGCTCATTTAGTTTTAAATGATGATGACTGATATATTGTGATGTAATTAATGTAAACAGAATATTAACTCTCTTTTCAATGTTGTCAAAATAATATCGAACGTGAAAAATGAAACAATTTCAAAAAAATCCCTTGCATTTAAGTTTATTTTTTGATATGTGTCACAATGTGTTAAAAATTAAAAATGTATAAACCTAGTTTTTGTTCACCTGAATGA
The DNA here is from genome assembly GCA_949709985.1 of Luffia ferchaultella. NCBI lineage: Eukaryota > Metazoa > Arthropoda > Insecta > Lepidoptera > Psychidae > Luffia > Luffia ferchaultella. Next base: position 21,730,279 of record OX453252.1, read on the forward strand.
ATACCATATATTTTTTGTGCCAATCGGTTAAGATTTAATATGGTGCAACCGTTAACGCCGTTTGTATGGAAATTTGCTACTACACAATAATGATAATGACGTATACATCACAACAACGTCTAGGCCCCAAACTAAACATTAGCTTGTGTTTTGGCTTCCAAGCGAAAACACCACACACATAACAACCAAGACCCGGTACCAGTTTCGATATTCATCACATAAATACTGACCCGACCTGGGATTCGAACCCGGGACCTCCAGCTTCGTAGGCAGAGTCGCTATCCACTAAGCTAAGCGGTCGTCAATCGTCAACAATCCTCTTAATGAAATTGTTTTATAGTAAGTATAAAATAGCATTAAAAATTCTAAGTGCTTGAATTGGCGCTAAAACACAAGGTGCCATTTTGATGTCTACTATAAGGTCACCAACGTAAATAAATATCCAAGTGCTAGTGTTGTATTATACAGTTGTTATATTTTCATATAAAACAAGTCAAACAAAAGAATTTGGTATGTATCGCTGGTTTTATTATTATTTTCAAGTACAAAATCCTTCAATCAGTTTAATCAGCTCTAAAATGGTATTCGCAATAGGTCAAAAGGAACCTTTGTGCCAAGTTTAAAAAAAAAATCGAAATAACGGAATTCCCAATTCCTGCCTTTAGCTTCGAAATGGCAGATACTTGTAGGAGCTGAGATCAGAGATAACCTCTCGGCCGAGTTTCCAAAAATCCCTAGAAAATTAAAGAAATTCTCTGTCCACAACAAGGTAGTCAAGATTACAGTTACGTAAAAAATTAGACGTACCTACTCCTATCTATTTTATAAATTTACTTTCTCGTTGGTAAATCTAAATTGCCTGAAATGTAACGTACTTTAAAATTTACGTCAATTTTCGATTTAAAAAATAACGTTTCATTTAAGGATTATATTTAATTAAATAACCAATAAATAACTGAATAAGATTAAATGTTACCATATTTTCTTACCACGCATTTAAATATTAACTTTTGCTACATGTAGCATATATGGTCATGTTGTAAGACATTTATGTCTTCGGGAATTATACATTTGGAAATAGTTTAACACAGTTTACCTATACGATGAACGTCACATCATGGCGGATAGTGATATATGTGAGTTTCGTGACATTTCGTCCAGATAAGTACTAAAAATTGAAATTTTAAAAGCGAAATAATACACCAATCTTGGGTTTTTGTAAATGAAACCCTTTAATTTATCGCATTCAAATGAATCAATAATTTATTTTTCACCTTATATTACTACATCGAAAGGAATATACCCAGAGGTGGCAACGGAGTGACTAAACTATCGTTAGGATGGCTGATTCAGTATAAATGGCGTGTAGATCACTTATGTGAACAGAATGGAGTCGGTCTGCCGGCATGACCTTGGTGCGTTTGGTAGGTACAGCCAGTGAAATGCGTGTTACTTATTGTTTAGTAAACTAAACTGTCATTAGGATGGCTGATTCCAGAATAATATGATTCTATGCACACTAGCTATAGGCACAGTACAAAAACTGACATGATTGGTTAGGATTATAACGTATAATCACTCGTTACGGTAGTGATTTAATTATCCTTCTCTTGTTTGGAATTTATACTCGGCACTAGCAACAGAAACGAAATTTGTTCTCTAGTTGCACAAATTACTATTTCACAGTGTCAAATACCCAACTGAAATGCCACGTAGTAAAGACTTTTGTTATAAATCATTGCTAGATTTTGAACGTAGCAGGTGGCGTTCTGAAACTTCCGGTGGAGGTGATTCACTAATAGGCGTGGTAATAAATCCGTTCGTTGGGGCCACCCTCAATGGCCGTTTGTCCGTTTAAAGCTTATCCATTTAGAGGCTCCAGTGTAAACTTTAGCTATTATGCTATTAATCGATGAATTCTCGGAAGCTTTTTTCATGACCGGGCGCGCCGGACGTGCGACCATTTAGTCGTTTCTTCGTATCAAGATGGCGAAGCATTTTCCCGCCAAAACAAAGCACACGTGCGCGCTCGCGATCGTCTAATATGCACGTTTCCCGGAGCGCGGGCCGATGTTTACTAAATAAGTTCCGAACGGAATTACGAGTACATTTCGCATTGTTTGGTTCACGTGCACGCTCGAGTCATGTTTGTAGTTTTTGTCATTAGCCGGGAATTACAATAGGCACAAACCACTGGTGTTATTCTTGAATATTATTTATGGAGTATTATGTGGTAATACTAAGAAAAAGACTTAATTACTCATGGATCTTATAAGTCCGTAAGCGCTACCAATAATTTCTCATACTAACACACAATATAAATGCGTAGCACGGAATTCTATTTCAATACAGATGTGGAACTGAATTTTAAGTATCGATTTAAAAAATAAAGATACGCGCATCCGAATTTTCGCGTCAAATATCTGTTTTAGAATTTCTAGATTTAGGGGCAGATGTATGAAATTGCCGTTTGATGTAGTAAAAAATGAATCTAGAAATTTCTCAGAATAAACGTAATTATTTAATTAAAAATTACCCATATTCTCCACGCATTTCTGCCATCTAATCATGGACGCCTTTGTGATAGATCTCTGTCTTTGTACAGTATGAGGTTTTGCGTTGTCGTGAAGCAATATTGGTGAAGATCGGTTGACTCCAGAGCTGTTTCTGTGCCAGTTTCACCATCATTGTCCAAATTTATTGAATGTAGACCTCGGCTATTAATTATGCTCTGTATCTGTCTGAAGAAGCTATAGTTGATAACACAACTACTGGATCACCAAACAGTTACCATCGTAAGCTTCCAAGTCAAGCTAAGTAAGCCTCTTCTTCAGCTTTAGCTTTTAAAACAAAGTCCTAACGTTTGACTCGGGTTCAGCCATTGGGTTTTAAGTTGCAGTTATAAAATTGATTGTTTACCATTTCTTGTGTCACTTCTTTTCCGTGTCGATAGATCAACACAAAGCAAGCTTCGACACTTTAGGTCATTGAAGTCATGAGGTACTTACCCATTTTTCTGTTTTTTTTTCCAATTTATGAATACTGTCGGTACACTACTTCAAACCGTGCAGCTGATTCTGCAGTATATCGATACGGAGCAGCTTCCACCATCGCTTCCAATTATTATTGATGCAATTATTAACTTAAGTGGTTGGCTCTTGGTTCATTTTTCAAAACAATATTTCCACTGCTAAACGGACTAAATCAAAAACGCACGGTACGTTCATTAGTTGTTTCCTTCAAACAATGTATTGATGTTACAAGTTGTAATCTGTTGCGTTAGTGCCACGACGGAACTCGCATTGAAAAATTACTCGACTTTTTGACGTGTCCATATCTGAATGCTGTAAAAACAATTGATCTCTATTAGCGAATTTTACGATATGTTTAATTTTTGCTTATATTTAAAAAAGCGACAAATCCAGCATTTTCATACTTAAACCCTGTGCTTAAACCTATATTATTACGTCGTGACTTACAAACAAAGGGTGCTGATAAAACTTGAGCGACAACTCATGGTTTTTTAATTTACATATCGATAAAATAAATACCTTTTTATTATAACTGATAGGTTATTATTTTCTGTTCCATATAGTTATTGCAATATCGCAAAGATTTACGCAATGAAACGTCTCAATCCCAATTAATGTTATGCCACAGATTATCGTATGGTGTGCATGACTGCGTTGACTGCAACAAACAGTGTAAAAACAAGTGAAGATGATGGAACGAATGCCATCTTTTTGGTTATTGATAGCGTAGTTATCGTAAACTTTCACAACATACTATTAGACATTTATTGCGAATGCGAAGACCAAGTCTGACGACGTCATATGCAAACGTGATAAGTATATTTAACGGTTTCACGATATACTTCAGACATGAACTCATCTGATATTCATGTAGGAGTTATCTGAGGTCATCCGTCGGCCGCCGCGCCGGCTCCGCGTAAACTGAGTAGTGGATTTGTATTCTGTGTAACTCTTGGCTGGTGTCCCGGCTGGATTTGAGATCTCCATTCATCAGTTTGAATAAGTCAGCGATTAAAATTCTATTTGTTTCATTGGACTTTCATGAATATTGGGAAGTTACGAGGTTACCGCGAACGGCTTTACTTGTTGGAATGCAAATATAATTCAATAAAATGTATGCCCTCGACTCCTTTAGTATTCCTAAAATTAACTAGCCAAGTGTGAGTTGGATTTTTGCGTTTTGATCCTTTTTTCGATATTCTCATCGATATTATCCTATATTATTTCCATACTTTTGTTATTTTGTCAGATTTCTTCTTCAATTTTAAGTGATTATTCACATAGTATTAAGTGTGCTACGTCGTAACGCACTTCTATCGAGCTAGAAACTGGACAGCAGCATGTGAAAGATTTGCCCAGAATCACTTATCAGCTTTAAAATTCGGCGATTAGAAAGTCAAAACCATTTTTGGTTATGGGCTCCCAGATTATTAAATATCAGCAGCCTCGCGGCGTCTTCAAAATTTAAATAAATTTAATTGCTTTTCTAGCTTTTGCTACCTTTCATATAATGTCTTACCATTTCATATCATTTATACCACTTTCTACTACTTTACCAGACACATGTATTGTGATAGACAAGCAGGCAGCATACTTCCAATAACCGTTCTGTGTTACCGATATTATTATGCGAAAACAAAAAATAATATTTTACCGATAGCGTTCTTTTCCCGACACTATGAGTCTCATATTTATCGTAGTAAGCGACACCACAGCAGCAGCATAAGTACTATATTTATGACGCGTACAAGCGACATAACCGCTTTATACTTTATCGAGGGAAAATAAACGAAGTACGTCGCACCGCATTTGCATACTTTTCATTTCTTTATGGAGACCTAAATATTGACTGACCGATTAGCTGAGTGGTTAGAGACCCTAACCGCGGAGCCAAGGATCGCGGTTCGATTTCCGCCCGGGACAAATATTTGTGTGCATAAAAATGTCTATTTGTTCCGTGTCTGGGTGTAAAATTAGCTGTATATGTTTATATTATAAAGAATATTTAAGTATGGATAACAGTTGGTGGATAACAACCAACGATGCGGGCCTGTATGGATGAGAAAGGCGAGGGAAAGGAAAATATGGAGGGATTTAGGGGAGGCCTACGCCGCTGAGGCGACTGCTGTGGAAGAACAGATAGCAGTGTCAACGATACCTAGCACCTAATGTAGTAAATATAAGCAGTAATAATTAATTTATCTTTTTTTGTTTTTTGGTATTTTTAATGTTTTGTAAGCAGCAGAAAATAAAGGCTAATAAATAAATAAACAGTTGTCTAGTATAGTTACAACCAAACTTTATGGTGGATCCGAACATAGGCACGCAGCGGGACGCAGTGGACCGAGGGGTATATATGACTGTATATACAAGAACGCTTATAGCGCTGTATTTCCAATCCGCCATAAAGTTTGAGGCGAACTATACCCTATAATATACAAGCATAATACTTGATTACTTTTGGATTAAATGGCGCTGTGTGAAATGTCTTAGGTATTAATTATTATTATAATATAATCCTTCTTTCCAACATGGACACTAAAGGACGTCGAATATTTCAACAGATTCGTAAAATCTGTGTTGTTCATTAGTCATCGCTCTACTTGCAAACTATAGAGCGTAACGTAACCGCAACTAAATAGCAAATATGCAATTACAACTCCTTATTATCTCACTGAAGTTACAAATACTTATAAATTACTACAATTCGTGATCTACTGAAATATATTTCTTAGCCGAGTGGTTTCAGCTCTGTTTTCGTTCGCCTATTAATTTCCAGTTATTTAACGTGCGCTTTAAGATAAAGCGAACCGCCACGCTTTCCAAGTCGTTTAGTTCTGATAAAAATCTGGAATTCCTACGGTTTGACGCCAAACAACTTTCTAGGTGTGACATGAATATCTCGCGATCGTCGACCTCGTCTCCCGGGCGTGATTAAATCAACTGATTAGGAACTAATTTTGTCGCCGCGAGACGCGATTAGCATTTCCACACACCTCCACGGCCTGCACTAATTTACTCTACAATGCGGTGCACAAAGAAAAATGTGCCTTCGGTTAAAATTTATTAGAAATCAATTTCTGTTAATGACGATTTATGTTCTACCACCGAAATAATTCAAAGAGTAAGAACATTTATGTTAAAAGTAAATAAGAGCTATTTTTCTTTAAGGGTTTAAATAATACAAATCTATAAGGCTTGTAGGCGGAGGTGTTGAAAGCCAACGTATTGGCAACGAATCCGTTTGCCATCGCACGTTCGCTGGCACAGGAAGGCTGCTCCTTAATAATATAATTTTAAGATGATATTAATCTACAAGATAATTTATGTTAATTAATTAATTATTCTATAAGATTATTTTAAGATAACTAATTCTATAATCTGCCTGTTATATAAATTTATTTTCCTGGAATATTTAAATCCTTTAATAGTAGATATACTCGTATTATGATGCAAGTATGGCCCAGTGCTTATAATAAACCGACGACTATAATAGCCAACTTACTGAGTACGAACATTATACGACGTTTTTCAATATATTTGCGATTAAAATTAGGTAAATACTTCAAATGTAATATGGCGGGAGTTAAGGGCACGAGCGAGTTTCTTTTCGAGGTTTACGCTTGCGTTACAAACAGAATGCTCGTTTGTGATTGGTGTAGGTAAAAAGGTTTAGTACTGTAAAATACGACATTATAGTACAAGTTTCGATGTCATACAGATCTTATTAATAGTAAATGTATTGAAAAAGGTGTTTCTTACACGACTTGTGGCAATTAGCAATACAAAATTGCGTTAGTTCATAATCTTCATATTGCGTTTGTTATAAACGTATCTAAAAATACAAAATGAGTAAATTGAATAGAAATAGTAACAAAGTAAACCTCCTGTGTGTTTTGTTTATGTTGCTGCTGCTATCCATGCTGGGTTAACATGACCTTTCGGTGCATTGTATTGATGGAATGCGCATTCCGTCTTTTCGTAATCTTGTCTTCTTCCTATTACTTCCTTTCCTTTTTAGTAATTCAAAGTATGCTAGACCATAACTTCGGTTTTGACATTGTATTATTTCTAAATAATTCTTAATTTTTAAATTATTTCACAACAACTCAATTGACAAAACTGTCGTCCTATACCTGTCTTTTCGCGCGGATTTGAAAACTGAATATTTTCAAAACAAATTATTTGAATACAACATATGACTTACGTCAATAGTACCTAATCATACTTTAAATATACTTAATCTATAATTTCAAGGAAGTATATAGAAAATATTATCTTAACACGATGAACTGAAGAGTGCAATCAATTGTGTTGGGTCAATATTTTATGAAACTGCTTATATAAAGTATATTATATTCTATGTTTAATATATTATATAAAGTATATATATTATATTAGGATTGTTTATATACTTATAAGACGATCTATAGGTTATACAAGCATTTAACCAGAAAAATTCGCCAAATGTAAGAAACGCGTAGAATTTACTATCTTGGGTACTTATATGACCTAAGTAAGTAAGATAAGTGATATAGGTTTTCAAACTATCTATAATAAATAATCTTGAACCTCTCTCAAACATATATCACATTAAATTACTCTGTATGTACAAACATTATCACTATATAGGAGCTACACGAATTTTCCCGCGCAATAAAATAAAACTAAAATTGTGAGGTAATTAAGACGCATAAACGAGCAATAAAGCTTACAATAGTAATTCGAAAATTCTGCCTAAATTCAGAAATATAGGTTGTACTTTATTTCCTTAAGATTAGGTCTATACCTAATCTTTAGGTATAGACCTAATCTTAAGACCTAATCTTTTTTTTAATCGAAAAATGTATTTAATTACCGGGCAATCTCGGGTTCAGCGGAGCCATTTTACGTAGTATTATTTGACAAACAATTAAATATGAAATAATTGCATGTCAATAACAATATATAACGAAATGATCTATTTAAAGAAACAAAAGCTGTCGCGAGATTACGAGTAACCTTTAATCTACTTTATTCTCACACTGTGAAAAATTCACAAATCTGATGCAGATTAAATAAAAAATATACAGAAACTGTATGCAATACACAGATAGCAAACAATATACGTATACCCATGTATAGGTACCTAATGAATTAACAGGAGGGACATGATGTTGGACTGATGCGTGTTATATCGTACGATAGTACAAGTGCTCGTCTTTTATCGGAATTTCAGTAGGATAAGTAAGTACTTATTCAAAGCAGATTCGATCTATTCGATTCTGAATGCACAAAGTTGTTAGCCTATTTATTCTAATTCTACCAATCTATATTAATAAAATTGGAGTGTCTGTCTGTCTGTCTGTCTGTCTGTCTGTTCCGGTTAATCTCCGAAACGGCTGAACCGATTGCAATGAAACTTTGCAGACGTACAGAGGGCATTACTGGGGGTGACATAGGCTACTTTTTGTCTGTCTGTCTGTCCATCTGTCTGTCTGTTTGAGCTGATCTCAGAAACGGCTAAACCGATTTCAATGAAACTTGGCAGACGTGCAGAGGGTATTATCGGGGGTGACATAGGCTGTTTTTGTTTGTCTGTCTGTCCGTCTGTCTGTCTGTTCGAGCTCATCTTCGTAACGGCTAAATCGATTTCAATGAAACTTGGCAGACGTAAAGAAAGCATTACCGGGGTGACACAGGCTATTATTTGTCTGTCTGTCCGCCTGTTCGTTGCGGCTAATCTCCGAAACGACTTAATCTATTTCAATGAAACTTTGTAGACGTATCTATGTGACCACGTGACCACATTTTGAAATGCTTATGTTTTCGAAACCATCAATCGCAGACCTATCGTGTTGGTACTTAAACTTGACGTTTTGATGAGATCTGTGTGACCACGTGACCAAATTTTTAAAAGCTTATATTTTCGAATCTATCAATCACAGACCTATCGTGTTTGTACTCAAACTTGATGTTTAGACGAGATCTATGTGACCACGTGACCACATTTTTAAATGCTTATATTTTCGAAACCATCAATCGCAGACCTATCGTGTTGGTACTCAAACTTGATGTTTTGACGAGATATATGTGACTACGTGACCAAATTTTTAAATACTTATATTTTCGAAACCATCAATCGCAGGCCTATCGTGTTTGTGCTCAAACTTGATGTTTTGACAAGATCTATGTGACCACGTGACCAAATTTTTAAAAGCTTTTCGAAACTATCAATCGCAGACCTATCGTGTTTGTACTCAAACTTGATGTTTTAACGGGATCTATGTGACGACATGACCAAATTTTTTTATCTGTCTGTCTGTCTATCCGTCTGTTTGTTCGAACTGATCTCCGAAAGGGCTGAACTTATTTCAATAAAAATTTCAAAAATGTGATTAAAAAATTGTCAGGAGTGACATAAAATACTTTTTTGTTGTCTGTCTGGCCGTCTCTCTGTCTGTTTGAGCTAAACTTTAAAACAATTAAACCAACTTTCATGAAACTTCGCAGACGTGAAAAGACGGGTGTGGGGAGTGTTTTTGGGACCGACTTTCGGGATAGCTATTCTTCATGCTAAAATAGCTGAATGGATTTTTATGAAATTAGGTATAGAGATTTCTTAGGCAGTTAAGTTTCAGAATGTTCTAGAGCGTCACGTTCCTGTAACTGTCCCGGTACAACTGTGCAGTCCACGCGAGCGAAGCCCGCGGGCGGAAAGCTAGTGATGAATAAATCTGTAAAATCTTATGATTTCTCTTTAGATAAAGAGTTAACTAACTTTTCAGGTTTCTCGTCTCTCGTAAGTCGCCGTAAAGTCAGACGAATTCCCATCGAGAAACAGGTAATAAGACAAAGTTCGGCAATACAACATCAAAGTTTTTATTTTTATACCAGAAACATATTTTCGACAAAATGTTGCAGGTGTTGATCATTTCCGGTGCATCTTAAAATCTGACATTCACGGTAACATATAGATCGATATCAACTAACAAATTTAAAAAGTACTTAAGTAAAAAGTACCATGCTAATATAAAAAATGCAAAACTCTCTCAGTCGAGGTACCTAACTGGGGTATTTTTTCAGTGTGTTATTTGCCTTGTCAATTTATTACATATACGTTATTAATGTTACCAAGATTGTTTTTGTTTAACTTGAATTCTTTTACATTATATTGCATGTATTTTGTTAATACATAGAAATATACGGCAAAAAATCCTTAGGTGCATTTATGATAAATTGTCATATTTAAACCGTTCGGTCGCTAAAATATTTTATATATATCAAATGATACCAAATACCTAAAAATTAAAAACTAAGTTCTTAGTGCGGCATCTACTTCGACTTAATAAATTTGTATTTGAGGCACTAAGCTTAAAGACTAACCCATATTATAGTCATGGATGTTCATAGAAATATTGCGTTGTGACAAATAAACGTGGGCACGAAAAATATGTATACACCGGAACTTAAATTTACATCAGTAGATGTTTTAAAATATTCACCACGAAGTAGAATTTTGTGTTTCGTGCTGGAAAAGAAAATAAAGTGTCGGAAGTAACATTTAGGTTTAAATAAATTTATTGCTCAAAGAATTCATTTTACAATTCACTTAGAGATAATTACAAGTAGTCATTTGATTATATAATTTGATTATATAACAACAAATTATTAACACTATTTGCCTAAATGTAAGCTTTTAATTTATTTTTAAATACATTGAGAGTCTTTGAGTCCTTTACATCATCAGGTAGTCATTGTACAGCTGTACACCTTCAAATATTATGTTTTTTCCCATGTAATGTTCTAGGTGTAATTTGTTCCAAACTATTTTTGCTTCTTGTTGTGTACTTAGGTTTCTTTTTTGTGAATTTAATTTCAGTGTGAACGTTTTTATTTAGGATCTTTCTAATTAATACGCAGGTGTGATAGATATACAGTTGGCCTAAATTGAATTGTTTGATTTTATCATATAATTTAAGTGTTGGTGTTAGATAGTCAAATTGGTACAAATTTTTTATAATTTCGTTTTGGGTTCTTTGTATGGAAAATATATTAGATTTAGCAGCACAGCCCCACACTTGTATTAAATATTCCAAACATGGTTTAACTAGGGTGTTATAGATTGTGTAGAATTTTGAGTGGAACACATTTAACTGTATTCCGTAATACTCTAGTTAATGGAATAATTTTTGAGTTCACATATTCAATATGTTGTTTCCATGATAGCCTGTCATCCACAATCAGACCCAGGTACTTTTCACTTTTTGAATTTTGTATAATTTCTCTATTTATAGTAAGTGGGGGTGTTGAGAAATGACTTTATTTTTAGCAGAGAACATAATATAAGATGATTTCAAAGGATTAATAGTGAAAAAATTCTGTTCAAGCCACTTACTGAGTATGTTTAGATCTTCTTGTGCTTAGTCTATTATGCTACTAATTGTATGTCCAAAGTAAAAGAGGCATGTATCGTCTGCATAGAGCGTTAAATGACCTTTAATTTTAATATTACTTATACTATTAATGTAGATTAAAAATAGCAAAGGCCCCAAAACCGACCCTTGTGGTACTGTATAATACTAGTTGGCTGACTTTCATAATTTTCTATTTTAACGATTTTGTATCTATTTAAAAGGTAAGATTCAAACATTTTATATGCAAATCATATGTAATTTAACAAAAATTTTGTTGAAAACAATGATAATGTCGTACGGTCTGTCTAATCATTGAGTCTGACATTTTGCTCACGTTTTTTATCATTTTGAACTACCTTAAATTATAGTTCATCCTTAGCGAATAATTGGCACAAAACCAAAAGCGAAATTTTGCGACACTACACGTGAGGTGTAAGACGTTCTCACGTTAAAATGATAGATACATTAGGAACAATGGAATAACGATGAGGTTGTCTTTAACGGTTTTAAAATATCGCGTTACATCTATTAATCTGGGACATGCTTACTATTTCAAATAATAGTCTTATAATGCTCTGCACCGAAAATAATTATCATAGTGATTGTTTTAAGCTTTTTTATCTCTACGATTGCTTGAGAAATTCAAGCCCAAGCAAATAAGTCAAGCTTTAAAGTTACTTTTGGCTGCGACGGATTATATAAAACATCCCGTACAAACAAATAAAACATTGTTTTTATCAAACGATTGGCTTTTTCAATAAAGTTGACTTTTCCAAAAGTCATAAAATAATACTTTAAAAAAAGTGTTTGTTATTTTACCATTGGAAATCACTTTGCAGTGAGAAGTACGTGTACCTTTCGCATAACTTCAACTTTTCTTAAAATTTCTTCATGTGATATAAGTCACCGAAATGAAAAGAAAAGCAACCATTTACTTAATTTCCGGTTCAAACTATGTACAAAAACATAATAAATATAGTTTTTCTTCGAATAAAAAAGACACGGTTCTATTACACAAGTTATCGCCACTCCTTGAGTCTATACGTCATTTTACTGTGCCTTGCTTAGATGCTATCAAAAGATCGATGTTTGTCACTGGAATGTCATATTTGTACATGGCGTAATATTTCTGTCTTCATCTCCACTCTGGTCACGTAACTGTAATAGATCGAGTCTATGAATATATTGAATCCATTGCTGCTTTTACTCTGATGTTTAAAAAAGTGTTAAGCTAAAAACGTACAATGAAAGTAGTGGAATTGATCAACACGTAGATGTCGGTGTTCACGATAGTGGGCGAGTGTTTTGGGAGGTTCGAAGCAACATTTGTTACCTCCCTGTCTCAATATATCACACGATAACATCACAATTTGGAAACTTTAATGTGTTTTCGATGACGTTCTCGAAGGTGAAACAGAGTCGTTAAATTTGTGATATAATAGTTTTGGTTTCGTGATATATTGACCTTATATTTCTAATATGTTGCTCTTTTAAAACATTGGTTCAGTTTTATCAAAGATTATACAATAGTACGAATGAAACATCTTTTATTAACACTTTGAAACTAGCAAATTGATGATGTGTCGTTAGTTGGCTAACCATCTAAGTACATGTCAGACCACGCAGAGAAGGGTACCGCAGGCGAGGTAGACGATTGAAATTAAAATAATAAGTTTAAAAACTAATTTCCCAAAAACTACTCAACATACTTTATCCTAACTAATATTTGTTGGAATTGTTTTCTAAGTTGAAATAACTTAATTTCTTTAAGAATTTTTTACCTTTGTAATCGAAGAGTTAGAAGGGGACATGCTTTTTAGGGCTTGATATGTGCATAGCTCAACAGTTAGGTATTGACTTAAATAAAAAAGTCACTTAGTAACAGCTATATCTTTTTAAACGCCTATCTATAGGTACTCCACGTATTAATATGCACTGGGAATTTTTTTTCGTCCCCTAGTTACATATATATAGCAACCTATAGTTTGACCGAAATCGCTATACCGGGTCTAAACTGCTCCGTGTTATGTTATGAATAATACGTTATTCTATGTATGATAGTAGTATAGGTATTCTTAGATATAAATATTATTATTACTTTTATTGTAACTATTTGATTTCATCATTAATAGCTCTAGCAACATTCCATTGTAATGAATATTCCTATCATTAGACAAACTCAACCTTTCGCCCATCACGTACACAAGTTTCTAATCACCGAACCTTGTTCTGTCACTATTGACTAATGATAAGTTTTAGTATATATTCAGTAGCGATAAGTATTGTAACACACAATTCAGTTAGTCATTCTTGTCAAAGTCATTGTCACCGAATACACGTTTCTTGTAAAATCTATTATTAATTAAATTTATATTTAAAATAAATATTTTTTGTTTTTAAAAAGTCATTTGAGCTATTCGCCACATAACAATTGGCGCAGTCGGTAGGATTCACGCGTACATAAGACGAGAAAACGGAGCTAGCAGACAACAAAGGACAACATCGCCTACGTCAACGTTAGCTGCGGTACCTGAAGGGTTTCAACATCTCGCCGAATCTACGATGTGGATATTACTGTGGTGAGTGGCTATTTCCTAATCCAACCTAAACCTCATTTATATACATAAATATCTCGTTACATTACATCATACCTCACATAACACTTTACACCATGTCACTTCCGAAACTCGAAAACTCTACAGAAAAATTAGATTTAAAAACTTTAATTAGCCTAGTGCCAGAGTTTAATACAACTGATCATACACAAGTATATCGATTTGTAAGATCATGTGACGCCGCCTTCGCTCTTGCGCAACCCGAGCAATCTCATATACTCCTTACTTACGCGTTAAACAAAATAATAGGTACAAGCGCGTCGGATGTCCATGCCAGACAATACGCAAATTGGTCTATATTAAAAGCGTTCTTAATTCAAAAATTTTCAAATACTAAAACATTAGCTCACCTATCTTTAGAGCTGCAATCATTACACCAAAAACATAATGAATCTGTTGTGGATTATTACCATAGAGTCGAACTATGTCGAAGCAAAATATCAGAAAAATTACAAGCGGAAATCTGTGATAACACACTATCGGGTAGAATCATAGGTATGGAAGAAACTGCATTAAATGTTTTTATTAATGGCCTACACCCTGAAATGGGCATAATGTTACGAACTCAACGATTTTCAACGTTAGCAGATGCAGGTCGCTTTGCGATTCAAGAAGAAAAAATTCGGAATATGAATAACGCCAGAAGGATACTTTATAAACCCATAACACCTAATCAATCACCTATACGTACACCCCCACGACAAGTAACTACCCCAAATAGTTCGACCAACCAATATCTAACAAAAACGTGCAATTATTGTAAAAAACCGGGTCACCTTATCGCTGAATGTCGCAAGAGAAAATATAACAACTCATTACGTCAACAATTACCTCAGCCCGTGCTTTCACAACGTAATGAGCGCAACGTGAATCATTTAAACTCATTAATGACCGTCGAGGCGGGCAACTCGTCGGATACCATACTGAACGCCCACCAAATATTGAACGACAAAATAGACCTCCAAACATATACCGACAACTAAACCAACCAATCAATACTAAATCATGGGTAAGTGAAATCAGTCCACCAGTGCATTCAGTCTATCGGAGACACACTCGTGATGCTTTCACTCAAACTAATTTTCAAAATCATACGAACTCTCAGAACCTCTCGAAATCACAGAACCTCTCGAAATCACAGAACCTCTCGAAATCACAGAACCTCTCGAAAACACAAAACTTTCCTAGTTCACAAAATACAATCAATTCGCAAAAACACATTAATTTTCGAAAACTCGCTGACTCACAAAATCTTGTAAATTCACAGAACCTCCCGAACCTTACTAACTCACAGAATCCTTCGAACTCACAGATATTTGGTAATTCGCAAAATCTTATTATACCTCAAAATCCTTTATACTCAGAAACTCTTACGAAATCTCGAAACTCCTTTTTATCTCAGAACAATGTTACGAAATCACAAAATCACGATTTGCAAAATGTTTCCACATCTTATGTACAACAAATTCCTATACATCCTAAAACTGTTACTAACATGACTAATAACTCAATTACTAAATCTTTTGATCAGTCAAATATTAATTTAAACTCAAAAAGTCCTCCTAAATCAAATCGCAGAAAAAGTAATAAAATTAAAAATCCGAAATTCAAACATAAATATCGTAATTCCAAACAAAAACTCGAGCCCAAAATAAGTTTTCCGAAAAATTCCGATATACAGAATATCGACTCGAAATCATATCCTATTTCTTCGTTGAACGACGTACCACCAGAAAATCTTTTACACTGTACATTACACGTAGAAGGACAACCCGTCACACTACTAGTAGATACAGGAGCAGGAATCTCAGTTATCCACAAAAATAAAATCGGAACCTCTTTACTCGACGAAACCGATGTCGTATCTATAATAGGCGTGTCAGGAAATCATTCTAGAATTTTTACATACGGATCCGCGGACATATCTCTAGATTCACTACCAAAACATAAATTTCAAGTCGCCAACCTTAACATTAAAGCTGATGGTATATTAGGCAACGATTTCATGTCCCGATTCAATGTCAGTATTTACATGCAATCCAAAACTATGCGCATCCGAGATCGAACTTACAAACTCTTTTATCTCAATGAAAAACGAGATTTTTCGAATAATACTCAAGTAATTACAGCCCGCACAGAAACAGTCATAGTATGCATGACAAATAATATTAATGATGGAAACGCTATCATTAACAAACAACTTATTAATGATGACCTCATCATTCCTAATGCATTAGTTAATGTCCAGAACAACTCATTTTTAATTACGTGCATAAATACATCCAATTATGACAAAACGATATCAATGCCATTAGTTAATTGCATTCCATTTTATGACGAACAGATAAATAGTATAAATTATTCAACTTTCCCAAACCAAACTCATTATGCTAATAATATCAATAGACAACCCGAAGTACACAAACTCATAAGGGATGAACATTTGAATAAGGAAGAATTAGATTCCCTCTATAGAACAATTAACGATTTCACTGATGTATTCTACATTGAAGGCGATCAACTCACATTCACTAGTCAAGCCAAACATAAGATAATTACCACTTCAGATACACCAATTCGTAGCAAAACTTACAGATTCCCACAAACACACGAACAAGAAGTCAAGTCACAAGTACAAAATCTACTAGACCAAAATATCATACGACCAAGTTCATCACCTTGGACTAGTCCCCTATGGATAGTACCTAAGAAACTCGATGCTTCCGGAAAACAAAGATGGCGTATGGTAATTGACTATCGTAAACTCAATGAAATAACTGTAGGTGACAGTTATCCACTTCCAAACATCACAGACATTTTAGATAAGTTGGGTCACTCACAATACTTCACTACACTAGACCTTGCATCTGGCTTTCATCAAATCGAAGTAGACCCTGAAGATATTCCTAAAACAGCCTTTAGCACACCCTATGGCCACTACGAATACCTTAGAATGCCTTTTGGACTGAAAAACGCACCTGCTACCTTCCAACGTGTCATGGATAATATCTTATACGGTTTACAGGGTGAACGTTGTTTCGTATACTTAGATGACATTGTAATATTTGCCTCTAGCTTACAAGAACATGAACAAAAATTACGCGAAGTCTTTGAACGTCTCAGAAATCACCGTCTGAAAATTCAACCAGACAAATGTGAGTTCCTTAGAACTGAAGTAGGATATTTAGGACACATTATATCTAGAGAAGGTGTAAAACCAAATCCAGTAAAAGTAGAAGCAGTGCAAAATTTCCCTACACCTAAAAATTGTAAAGACATAAAAGCTTTCCTAGGACTAACAGGTTATTATCGTCGGTTTATTGCCAATTTCAGTAATATAACGAAACCGTTGACAAGCTTATTAAAAAAGGACACACCTTTCATATGGACAGACTCGCAACAACAAGCTTTTGAACAATGTAAAAAAATTCTTACAAATCCTCCCATATTACAGTATCCCGACTTTTCCAAAGAATTTATATTGACTACAGACGCATCTATCCATGCTATCGGTGCCATACTATCGCAAGGCGAAATAGGAAAGGATTTACCTATAGCTTATGCCTCACGTACTTTAAACAAAGCCGAAACAAACTACTCGACAATAGAACGTGAACTTTTAGCTATAGTTTGGGCAGTCAAACACTTTAGACCATATTTATTCAGTCGAAGGTTCAAAATCGTCACCGACCACAAACCCCTCACCTGGCTATTCTCAGTAAAGGATCCAGGCAGCCGACTCGTTAGATGGAGACTAAAACTGGAAGAATTTGACTACGAAATCATTTATAAGTCCGGAAAACAAAATACTAACGCAGATGCATTATCTCGCCCTCCAATCATGAATATGAATCAACAAACTGACGATAGTCCAGAATATCTTCAACTTAATTATGAACATTATTCACAAAACCCTTACACTTCCTTCAATACACCAAAACTCAAAACAAGCCCCGACAACCTCTTACGAGATCAACACAAAAATATATTCATACCAATTTCTAGCGAACACTTAGATCATAATTACCTTTTTAACGAAGCTATAAATTTATGCTCTCAGGTCACTCCTTTCTTAGAAAAAAATAAAACTTTGTATCAAATAGATTTATTAATCTCGAATAAAAAACAAAATATTCTATTCGGAGTTACTCGACCTAGACACTACGATCCCTGGGACAGCGAAAGTTATTTCAAAGCTCTTCTAGCTTGTTTACACAACCATAAATGCGAAACGTTGTACGTCCCCAATCTAAATCATGATAAAACATGCAAAATGCAAGGAAATGAGCAGCTATACATCACCGCATACTTAGCTGACATCTATGACGTTGAAATAATTATATGTGACAACAAAGTAACAAGTCCACTGAAAGATGACATTCCCCAAATTTTAAAGAGTTATCACGACCTACCATTATCTGGACATCGTGGAATTATAGAAACTACTCGAAAAATTCGCGAGGACTATTTCTGGAAGGGCATGACTGACGACATCAAGAACTATATCGACAACTGTTTAACTTGTCAACAAAATAAAATTCAAAGACGAAACTTTAAGGCACCTATGACCATTACATCACAAGCTACTGAACCGTTTGAACGAGTATCGATCGACTTAGTAGCTTATTCCGAAATTTCTTCACACTCTAATAGATACATACTGACATTACAAGACGAATTAACTCGTTTCGTTCAAGCATATGCAATTCCAGACAAAGAAGCTATAACTATCGCAAAACAACTATTACATTTTTGTCAACACTATGGCGTACCCCGTCGATTCCATTCTGATCAAGGAACCGAATTCATGAATAGCGTGTTAAAACAATTAATGAAATTTTTAGGGGCTAACCACACCTTCAACACAGCATACCACCCTCAAAGCAATGGCGCTTTAGAACGTTTCCATGCAACCCTTCGTGAGTACATACGTATGTATCACACACGGAACCTTAGCAATTGGGATCAGATGATTCCGTTCGCAATCATGTGTCATAACACTTCTGTCAACCAGTCAACGGGTTATACTCCACACGAATTATTATTCGGTTATAAACCTAATACCTTCTATTCATTAAAATCAAAATCAGACTATTCAGCAGACGATTACGTTCGAGACCTTAACGAAAGACTTAAATTAGCCCGCGAAACTGCCAAACAAAACGTTCAAGAAATGAAAGAAAAAGCGAAAATCCGGTACGACGACCAAATTCAGTATATCTCGTCTTATCAAATAGGGCAAAAAGTAATGTTAAAGTCACCAAACCCGAGTAAATTAGATTCTAAATGGGAAGGCCCATATGAAATTACAAGAATAGGCTTTAATGGAACTTATACGATTAAAAAGTCCGGTAAAAATCTACTGGTACACGCCGATCGACTGAGGCCATATCCTTCACACGAACCTCAAGCCTCAACCAGCACCTCACAGCAATAAATCTAATATATAACAATTTAACATAAGTCCTTAGTCATTAAAAGCCTTAAAACAAATCACTATGCATTAGTATATATTAATCACTAACCTCTAACAGAACTAACTTGTATACATAACATCGAAATCTATTTATAATATTATTTCAGGACTACCTATGAAATGATGGCTCAAACAGAAACCCCAGAAGCCCAAACAATAAATATGAATAACCTAATTAACAACCCTTATATAAGCTTTATTCTATGCTCTTTTTTCAAAATAATTATTTACGTTATATTATATAAAATATACATTTACATTAAAAAATTTATTCAAGAACGACAAAACACACAAAACCTACAACAACCAATACCCTCACACTCCGGCCTTTATTATCATGAACAAAAAACTATTTTAATAACAGAAGGATCATGGAAATTAGTCATCTATCGCGACTTAAAACCTCTTTTTGTACAACGAGACTCGTTACGTAGAATCGCGAGTAATTACCAAAACCTATTAAGAAAATATCCCGCTTTCACTATAACGCAAACGACACAATCATTCCTAAAAGTCAGCATGGAAAACATAGAAAATCGACTATCCGAATTTAATTTATACCTAGGCGAAAATCACCGCGTCAAACGAGAACTACTCGACGGACTCGGATCTGTCTTAAAGTGGCTTATCGGCACTCCAGATGCAAAGGACGCACATCATTATGAATCATGCATTAATAAATTAGAAAAACAAGAATTGGATCTAACTTCCCTCATGAAACAACAGATTCAAATAACAAGTTCTACTATTACTAATTTCAATAATACGATTTCCAAGATTTCCCTTAATGAAATAATTATAAACGAGAATATTAATCGACTCGATAATTACATAAATAAAACAGGTAAAATTCTGTTTGATCTCAAAGCATCCGAAGAAATATCCTCATTATCCATCGAAATTTTAGAATTAATCACAAATTTAGAACACGAAATTGATGATTGCTTGGCGAGCATTTTATTTGTCAAATCCGGAGCAATTCATCCCTCCATAATTAACACGCAAAGACTATACCAAGAACTCTTGTTATCCAATCACATACGATCTTCTAATCATCTAGTAGCCCCAGTAACTATTGAAAACATACACGAAATTTTAGAATCATCAAAATTAACTAGCTACGTATATAGTGGCAGACTCACATATATTTTGAAATTTCCTCTAGTACAAAACAACCCCTTTACACTTTATTATATTTATTCAATACCAATAAAACACCCTGATTCTACCCTTCATTCAACGATCCTGTCCGACCATTCCTATATAGCCACAAACCTGAATGAACAACAATACATCGTGCTGAACTCTTTAGAAAACTGCAACACATACGCCGCCAAGAAAATGGTTTGCGAAAATGTCGTCGTCTACGATGCTATAACACATCCCTGCTGCGAAATCGAAATCCTGCGCAGTACTACAACGTCATTACCGAACAGCTGTGTCATTACAACGTTTCCAGCGAGAATAAACACATTTCAACCACTTGGAGGAAACAACTGGCTATACATCTTAAACAACATAACATCATGTGTACTACAATGCGAAAATGAAATTACTCACATCAGTATTCAAGACTCAGGAATCATAACTTTAAAACCAAACTGCAAACTTCATACTGGCTTTACTTCCTTGATTGCTCAAGAAACTATAACAAAGAATATCTCACATCCTATCGTCCTAGCTGACATACGCACCGAAGAGTGCTACAAAGAAAATGAAAATTTTCAATCTCCATCATTATTACCGATCAAGCTCAACCAACTTCCATTAGACTCATTAAAAACAGCAAAGAATAAACTAGAAGAATATTCAAAGGATATCGACAGAATCCGAAACGAAAAGTTTACTGAAAAACACCAATCAAAATTTACTTGGTTATATTTAATAATCGGACTTGCCATGTCCGGCTACCTCACATATAAATGTTTCCGAACTTGCCCACTTGGACTACTTGCAAGACGTCGTAATCGTCATGATAACGATGATGTACATCCCGGCTGTATAAATATATTTAATAATTGTTATGATAACTCCAGAACACCTCGACGACAGACCCAAGTCATGCTATCAATGTCACCAATGACATCGACAACAGAAGCACTTCCATCCACCAGCTGCATCTCCGAAGATGACTCCGACCTCGAAAACACACAAAGCTCGTCCAGAAAAGGACAAGCTTTATTCTAAGGGGGGAGAAATGTTATGTTATGAATAATACGTTATTCTATGTATGATAGTAGTATAGGTATTCTTAGATATAAATATTATTATTACTTTTATTGTAACTATTTGATTTCATCATTAATAGCTCTAGCAACATTCCATTGTAATGAATATTCCTATCATTAGACAAACTCAACCTTTCGCCCATCACGTACACAAGTTTCTAATCACCGAACCTTGTTCTGTCACTATTGACTAATGATAAGTTTTAGTATATATTCAGTAGCGATAAGTATTGTAACACACAATTCAGTTAGTCATTCTTGTCAAAGTCATTGTCACCGAATACACGTTTCTTGTAAAATCTATTATTAATTAAATTTATATTTAAAATAAATATTTTTTGTTTTTAAAAAGTCATTTGAGCTATTCGCCACATAACATCCGTGACCGGGCCTTAGGTATGCGCGCGGCGCGGAGGGAGGCAAATCTGCTCTGTCAGTCCGTTGTCAACGCTCAGAAGCTGCCTTCCCTCCTCGCCGCGCACATACCTAAGGCGTGGTACAGCGGTTTCGGTCAAACTATACCCCAAAACATTTTATTTAGTTCACTATACCATGGTATTGTGGTTCACAAATTGCACCTATATAGATATATACTACCATTAGTCTCCGAGTAAAGTGGCTTTGATAGACGGACGGATGATGAACTTTGGCTGTGGAATATTAAAAAAGGTTTTGCTGTCTCTCTTTAATAAAGAATAAACATATTGTAAGGTTTCAATTTATAAATTACGAGTATTTTTGCTCGTTTGGTTGCATGAAGTTTACGAATTGAAACCTAGGTTTTACGGCGCTGGGTGTCGTGTTTACGTCTTGAATAAAAATCACATAAATCGTAAGCGTTTCTCGCACGCGATATTATTTAAGTCATATATAATTTCATCGACCTTTGAAGGTTGAACTATCAACCTAATATAAAACAGACTAGAACTCAAATCAGAAAATAAAGAACCTTTTAAATTCTTAAGAAATATAAAGCTACGCACGCACTTAAAATTGTGCGATGCTTTTAAGGAACTTTATCTGTCCCACGTTCCGTGAAAGCTCCCGAAGGGTAAGTTAATTGAATTGAAATACAAAATTCGGTATAATATAGTAGGCACGAACTAAATGCAGGCAGCGCCGAGTGAAAGGTCGCTTCTCTGAGTGCCCATCCACATTCTAGGTACTGGCGTCACCGAGGTCATGAACATGAAATACAGTGTCCATCAAAATATGCTTTTTAGGGTTCAGTACCCAAATGATACCAACGCTAACCTTATTACTAAGCCTCCGATGTCCGTCCGTACGTACGTTCGTCTGTCACAGGGCTAGCTGTATCGCCTTAACCGTAATAGGTGGACACTTGAAATTTTCAGTGTGTGTAATACTATAGCCGCTAAAACAACAAATAATAAAAATAAAATAAAGTTATAAATTACAAGAAGATCTTACTCCATACAAGAAACGTGTTTTTTTTTTAAATATTGTACGGTGGTACGGAACCCTTTGTGTGCACGTCCGACTCGCACTTCACAGGTTTTCAGTTTTCCCCCTGCAATCATATATGTATATCTGTGAGTTCTGTGAAAAGGGGCACATATTACTACACTGAGAGAAATCTTTCATCCAGACGAACGTATATTTCAGAAATATACAGTCAACGTATACATTAGACTTAAATACGTACAATATAACAGTAATACGGATACATCAAAAGTACACTGAGATTGGCGGTTTCATAATACATCATGTTGCTGCAGGATGATGTTCAAATATACTTCCTCTGTATGAACGATCTGGACAACTGTATATGGCATACTGTGTCTGTATAAACCTACAGATATCCAAATTTTGGACGTATAATTTAGCTATTGTTGGAAGGACGAAATTTAAATGAAATAAACAAGTCTTTAGTGACGTCATATTTGATAAGTATACTGCATCAAATTAAGTTTTATACGTAGGTAACGCTAGTAAAATGAATCCAGTACCTATGCAATACCACACATGCCCAATAAATTCGGTTATTTGGCTACTTGACACTACGTGTGTTTTGTCAGATATATAATAAAACAAAAAAAAAATGATGAAGCTTAATGAACTTTTATTTAGTTTTATTGTACTGCACACCTACTAAATTGCTTTTTTGTGATACTCTTTTCCTAAAGTTATTGCATCTATTATTATAAAAGAATACAACTAGTGCTTCTCTCTTTCCCCTCCCGGCTTCACTCGCGTAGGCTATGCGAGTGTATTAAATCTGTTTTAATTCACTCGTACATTTATATTTTCCAAAGGTAAAAGATATTTTCTCGCGGTGAAATTTGAGAGTGTGCATTTTCGTCTATCTATTTTTTTTACTGTTCTCTATGTAAAATAAAGTTTCTTCCGGTTGCTCCTTTATGTTCCAATCAACCTTTATGGCGGATGTGAATGTAGGCACAAGTTGCGTCGCAGTAACCAATTTTAGGTGTCTAGCGTTGTATTCACATCCGTCATAAAGTTTGATTGGAACTGTACCTATGATAGAATAGTGATTGTAACAGCGTTACCGCTTGTATCCTATTTTATTTTCCGTAGATGATGTGACCGACTTCTTTTTGTTGCGATGTTAGTAATTATGTCTACAATTCCAAGTGCTTAAAAACAATTTTCTAAGAAAAGACTCTCGTGGAAATGTTTGACGGAAAAAAAAATCCGTTCTAATTTTTTCGTACAAAAACCACGTCGTTTCATTGCTCCGTTATGACGCGAAGAAAATACAAAAGAATACATTTTAACAATTAAACCCTTTTTCATTCCTTCGGGATTGAATATAGCAAATCATTAAAGTACCAGATCAACTATTCGTATAGATAGCACATTCTTTTGCAAGATTTTATGTTAACACGCTCGTTATTTAGGTAGTTATAAATTCTATTTTCATAAAAATTTTAACACTCTGTTTTGACCTCTTAGAGTTTGACTTTGAAAATATCATTTCTTAGATTCTTACATCTATATACGAAACCTTTACGTAAAAATTCCTTTTTGACAGTAGGTACCGAATGAAAATATTTCGTTGATTAACGTAATAACACAGGAATGAAGTTTATATATAATGTCATATAATAATTATAAATATAGAAATTAAAATTAGTTCACAACTTGACGACAGTAACACTTTTCAAATTTTAACATTGTTTAGTAGTATCGTCTCGAGAAAATAAATATATTGTGTGAACATAACTTCATCCGACCAACTATTGAGATGTGCACAATTTTATATAAGATAGATAGATCCGATTTAGAACTACGCGTACCGTTAGAGCTCTGGTAAATCCCGTGATTCTAGTACTACCAACTCGAGGCGGCTTTGGCAACCGTGGCTATGCTGCTAGCGTAAGCAATTTGGATTTATGATCGTTTTTTGTATACGCTGAATTCAACAGTTCTAGCTCCGGACGTTGGAACCGAACCTACTATGTGAATCCAATTGGATTCACTCATCCCTGCTTAGCTTTGTGTTGTGTTGTGACTAGTTGTGACTTGCGCATGCATGCACTGCATATGTTTTGTGATTACGACCACGAGATACGTGAAAACACCAGTCTAAGCTATCATTTTTGGCTTTTAGGTATACCTCTCACTTTAAACAGTATTAAAGCTCAAAGCTAAATAATAATTCACAGTTCCAGTAATTTAATACTTTATGTGTAACATACATTCTAAAAATATTAGTATTCAGTGTTCCTGCCATCAATTTGTTCCTGCTTGAACTGTTTAATGAATTTTTATTTGTAAATGTAAAAAATGAGTAATTCAGGTTATAAAGACGTAAATGTTTTGTTGGAGCAGTGGGGATTTGAAGAACTCAAAGATTCCTTTCAAAGTGAGTAATCATACCTAAACTTTATCACCACTAAAATTTAATATTCTCTAAGTAATATTTATAATATAAGAATCATATTTTAAATAAATAAAAAAAGTACATAGCTATATACAAAATAACAATATAATTTATTGTGTTCTCTGCTAACTAAACAATAGGTATCTTTCAGTTTTCTACATAATATTTGATTGCAACTTGCTCGTTAACTCTTAAAACTACTTATTTTCAGAAAATTTGATTGATATTTTGGCATTAAGATATTTAACTGACAGCGACCTGTCTCAATTGATACCCCAAATAGGCGTAAGGGCCAAATTTCGGAAAAGCTTGGACATTTGGAAACAAAAAATTACAGATTCGGCTCATTCTGTGAGTAATCATGTAAATATTACATATTTGGTTAATTTTAGTGTCATTTGTATTCTATTTAATTGTTTTTCTTTTGTTTCTAATTGCTTTTGCCAGAAGAACTAGAACTACTCAATTTCTAGGACATAGTTTTTTTTTCTAAAAAGTCCTGCCATTAAGAAAATAAATCTTTCTGTTAATTAATAACATAGTTTTTATAATGCAAGTATGACAAAATCCAGAAAACAGAATTTTAAGTAATGTGTTTTTTCTCTTCTTTCAGCACCGAGATCAGACTGGTGATGATACCATTCTTGACATTTCTAATTCAGATTTGGAACCAGGAAATAGTCTTGCTGTACTTGAAACAAAATCTGGCAGACCTGAATCTACATATGAATGTATGACAAGTGTTGATTTATTGGATATTATATTGATCATTTCACAAAGTAAGAGTGTGATCTGTCACAAAGTAATTGGTTCAGCATAAATACCTAAATAAAATAAGTAATATCTTGCCACGCACACCAAAGCTTTAAAAAATTATAAAATATTAAGTAGGTATATCCTAATGATATACAATCAAGTTTACTATTAAGTATAGATGTTATGAGGCCTCAAATCATTAATGTAGATTAAGTAACTAGGTAACTTACTTACTAAGTAACTTTATACTTTGTGAAAAGAGGTATCTTCTAATGTGGAAACATAAATAAAAATCTTATCTTTATAAAAGTTTTTAATTGTCCTCTTTTCAGTTATGGCCCGAAATTAAACGTAATGTTTTGATGTAAATTTTTTGATTATTAAAATAACTAGCTATGAAAATATGGTGTTTATTGTTGCATTATATTTCTTTTCTAGATTTGTCTAGATATATAACATCTGGATTATGCAGATGGAATGTACTGCATTTTGCAGATAGAATATACTGCATTTTGTTGGATTTGTATAGATGTAGCATTTGCCTTTTACTGCTATATAACTATTACTATACATGTGCAAAAAGACGAAACTTAAAAGGTCTGTAAGTAGGTACCCGTCAATATGAACAACTCAAACTATGGGACCAACTTTGAGAAACTGAAAATTTATTTTCAGTTCTGAAAGTTAATTTTCAATTTCTCAAAGTTAATCCCATAGTATGAGTTGTTCATATTGATGGGTACTTACAGACCTTTTAGTTTTCGGGAACAGCCTTTTTGCACATGTATAGTAATAGTTATATAGCAGCAAAAGCCAAATGCCACATCTATATAAATCCAAAAAAATGCAGTATATTCTATCTGCCAAATGCAGTACATTCCATCTGTTCTATCCAGATGTTATATCTAGACAAATCTAGAAAACAAATATAATGCAACAGTAAAAACCGTATTTTTTATCCATACTAATACAGAAAAACATTGTATTGTAACAGGAAATGATGCCTAATTTATCCAGGACGAACCTAGGAAACAAAGATAATGCAACAGTAAAAACCGTATTTTTTATCCATATTAATACAGAAAAACATTGTATTGTAACAGGAAATGATGCCTAATTTATCCAGGACGAACCTAGGAAACAAATATAATGCAACAGTAAAAACCGTATTTTTTATCCTTACTAATACAGAAAAACATTGTATTGTAACAGTAAATGATGCCTAATTTATCCAGGACAAACCGAGGAAATAAATATAGTGCATCATGATATGCCGTAAACTCTATCCAAACTAATACAAAAAAACGTATGTCGTAATAGTATAGGAAGGATATTTTAGCATTACACACTATCCTGCAGCTGCATGATGTAATATACAGTGCTACGCCAAGTCCCGTAATACCACGATTTAAGTATACAATATCCTTTTTTAAGGATGCATCATACTGAAATTTTTCTCAGTGTAACTATAAGGAGATTCTATTTTCAATAACACACGCACTGCCGATCTATTTATTACACATAATTTATATTTATAAGTATATTAAAATCATCCTTAGAGTCGTTACCGTTTTAACAGATATAAAGAGAAATTACGCTTTTTTTCATAAAGATACTAACTGGCTTTTTAGTGTTTCGCACCAAAAGAGTGAAACGAAGCACTTGTTAACCCAAAACCGAATATTGAATCAGAAAATTTATTAAATTATTTTTCAGAGGCCCCATGCATGAAAAAAGTCGATTTTTTCACTCTGGCATGTGGCATAAGTGATTTGAGCTTATTCATCGCCAGATTCCCACTTCAGCTTTAAAAGACAAGCGAACTGAAAAGAAAGTGATAAATATAAGTGAGGACGAAAGGAAATGGATCTCTTCCATAAACTATTAAGAAGTGTTTATGTTTAATTACGATATAAACAAACATGTCCACGCGAGCGAAGCTTTGGTAACATTGTATATGTAGCTATTGTAACTTTGTTTAACCGCTTTGCTAACCTAACAAAAATACTTTATCGTTCTCAACCTTCTCCTAATACTAATACGATAAGAACCACAGAGCATTAAAGTAGGTTAGAGTTGATATGTAGGCGGATAGGATCCGCCTAGGCCCATTCAAATATGCAGTATATTGTATAGAGCCAGATCTCATAACCAAAACTGTAAAATGCGACATCAAATTAATACTAAAGATGCACAACAAAGATGTGAGTAAAAGGGATGAACGACTTAACCGCCTTCTAAAATTATATAAATCTGAGACAGTAAAGTACCAAAAGGACAAACTGTCTCTGTGATTGACACCAGACTCTAGCTTGAAAAAAAACAATTATTTTTTTCGGTAATTACAAAACACAAATATATGTGTGACGGTACGGAACCCTCCTCTGTGCGCGAGTCCGACTCGCAGTTAATACTCGCAGTTTAATAAAATGCTTCAGTAAGTTCTTTCAGAGCTGACAAATGTATTTCAAATATTTCTATAAATCACGATGAGCTCTTAAGTTGCAGAAAACAATACCTATCAATTTTCTGTACAAAGGAATAAGCTCATTAGCGTCATAAGCTTCGTACATACTCTACCAAATAAAAGTGATAACTCTTTACCGTGTTTAGTCTTTCATACGATCCCTATTCCTTTATTCCCATTGAAATCACAGACTGGCGCATATCTCCACTTGCTCCGGTCCAGAACCAACGTAAAAAGGAATAAATCGTTTTAACTTTAACTTAGTTGCAGTTTGGAGCTTTACGGGAAACTGTAACTCTTTGTTAGTTCGGGAATCGCAATAAGGAAAGTTTGAATACGAACTAACATCGAAATAAGAAAATAATAGAAAGTTGTGAAACTAAAACATCGAAAATGAGGTGGCTCCACATCTTATTACGGTTTGCTTTTAATGCATAAGAGCACTTTTTTTAAAATTTAATTTGGCTTAACATTAATCTTAATTGCGTATAACAGAAAATATTTTAAATCAATAACAATAACAATTTTGTATATCTAAATGTAGGACACAAATTTAAAACATCCTGCAAGACACGTTATAGACTAACCAGACAAAACGCTAACCAGACATGTGCTTTTTTATTTCCATTATAATAAACTATTAAAAAATTTTTTTTTACTCTTAACCCTAAATTTTGGGAACGGTCACTCATTTATTGTATTCGTGCTGATAAGTTTAGGAATATCGGGTTTTTTACAATTTGGTACCATTAAAATCATCTATTGATATTTCAGATATCAGGGAGACTCGATATTACGGTAATTTTATTAAGGTCTAATAAAGCTCATACCATTTTCAGTTATAAGAATCTATGGTAAAAATCATTTGAATGATATAGGTACTGAAATGTGAATTCCGGACTGGCCAAAACGCGTTTTGCCCGTTTTCCAAAAAACTCATTTTCTACACAAAGATGTCTTACACATAATAATGAAATTGTATCGCCCTATGTTTCATCGATTATTAAGACAATATTGTAATAAGAAACAAAAAAAAAACAATATTTGTCAAACTCTAATTAGTTGATGGTATATAGAAGTTTATAATGGTTAGCATAAGTTGTTCACGAAAGCCATCACGTTGCCTCAGCACCCCGAGTTTCCAACTCGCTTCGTAATTAAAGCATTCCGAAAGTTCGAAACCACATATCATGCTCCTTCTTGAAAGTCCATCTAAGGCTATTATAGCTCAAGTATCTTTCATAAGGCTTGTAATTATTATTTAATAACTAGCTTTCCATTCGTGGCTTCGCCCACGTGGACTACACATTTGTATTGAGACCGTTAAAAAGAGGGACGACCGTGATATTATGGTATACACTAGAAAATTTTGAAATAGAGATCAGCGTTTTATCGGACGTCACCTGGTTGTGGCACAGAATCTAAATATTAAGAAAAAGAACCGTTATGAAAGATTTACTTAAATTTCTTATCCTGTACCGCACCCCGAAATGTAAATAATTTTCGAAGAGGTGCAATTTATTTATATGTCGTTTCGGTAGCTCAAATTTATTTATAAACAATGAAAATTAGATACACATAGGAAATATTTTAATGACAGTGTGTGAAAATAACGACACTGATTTTGTATTGCTTAGAATAGATGCACCTGCAATAACACTAATAGTTTTCAAATGTAGACATAAAAAAACGTCGGAAGCTAGAAAAAGGACATTTCTATTCAAAATCTAGCTCGCTTGGAACTCGGCCAGGCGGCCAGGGAACGAAAAGTCGCTTATTGTTGGGCAAAAGATGCGGGCACACAATAGAACTGTGGCGAGAGAAATCCCCCAAGACGTTCGATCTAGACGTCCAAGCGTGGGCAAATTTAAAAAAACAATGCATTGTGACTGTCAGCTATTGGCACACGATACAAAATATCAATATGTTTCTTTTTACTACAGTGTATCACGTATTTGGTTATCATTTGGATTCTAATCAGCATATAAAAACGTACTCTGAACGAAATATATGCCGTTTCATAGACATAGAATAGAGGTGTATAATCGTTGCTACGGTTCGACCACAACTTCGTCAGCGGAGTATACTTTTTTAATCACCGGTCAATGGATGGTACCTAAAAGCCATAAGGGTAGTTTCACGATTTGATCCATTAATATTTAAAAATTTTATCCGTTCAGTGATTTTTGAGCTCAGTTCAAAAACGATTCCATACTGCTGTGCTCTTAAAAAGTTCAACATATTGATAGTAGATCCACAGTTTCATATACTCACAGTTGAAATATTTTTTTTAAACAAGTTTTTATTTAAACACTCAACGAAGAAGTTAAAAATAATGATTAGTGTTGAAAGCTCATACATACATATAACAGTTGAAATATATATTTTAAAAGATTTGAGACATCAAACGTCATTTGAAATAAAACCTCGACTTTGAAAATATATATCATATTTTAAAAACTATACATCTGAGCTTTAAATACTGATCTACTTTATTCGTTTAGTATAATCTAAAACATCGAATACTTCAGATTTCCAAAGGCTTTAGAGCGACGTGTTTGCGAGTACGTACAGTCTATAGCGATCTCCCATTGATCGATTTGTCGATCTTCTAAATGTAATTTCTTAATATTTGGCACATTTTCGTTCGTACAGTAAGACAAAAATCACATAACACATTTAACATTCGTTCTGTGATTTGCGATGATGTGTTTCCCTCTTTGATTGGAATGCACACATTAGAATGACAGCTCGATGCAAAAATTTTAACTTAAGAGTATTACGTTTTTCTTGCCACGTGTTCAACACAAATAGTCTTAAATGACGTATCAAAGACGATAAACAAATGAAAGCTAAATTTTCTAAAAGAAGAAACCAAGTATATGACTACATAATGTTATTATTATATTATATGACAGCACAATATCTATGTATTAATGTTATGATAATACATAATGGTCTACATCCTAATGGTTCTTAGGTAATAATTTTCGTATTATGTATCGTCAAAAGAGATTAACTTTTCAGCCTGGTCCCGTGCCATAGCATTTCATGTGTCAAAGTTGACGCTTGACTACACTGCACAACCTTTCACGTTTCTTCTTTAATTTAGTTTCAACGTTATAATAATAATAATACCTGGGACATCCCACACAGCGACATCTAGTGCCAAAGTATCCAAGTATTATGCTCGTATTATGGATACTAGACAACTGATATACATGCTTAAATATTTTTTTATAATATACTCATATAAATTTTACACCCAGACACGGAACAAACAAATATTAGTCCCGGCCGGGTATCGAACCTGCCACTTTTGGTTCTGTAGTTTAGGTCTCTAACCACTCGGTCAATCGGTCAGTCATATCTTTATCACTCGTTTCATTCTGAAAATTAAAACTGTCTCAGATCCGATGATTTTTAAGGGCGGCGCCTTAAACGAATATACATAATGGTCTATTCCCTCTAGTTAATTAATTTCACAAAAGTTTCATCGTTTTCGAGTCGCTTGTTTTTGATAGAATTGTAATTGGTTTATTTGCCTAGTTTATAAGTTTATATCATGTGGTTTATATGTTACAGGTTCTGTCTCGCCGCCGCCGGTGGATCGAGCTGTGTTGGTTAACTTATGTCTACGTGAATCAGTGTCAGAAAAAAACCTGGAATGATTCAGTGAAAAGGAGTAAAATTAATGATGGGACATTAATGACGGCGTGCAAGTAACAATATCATCATCATAGATGAGCTGGATCATATACTTTTAGAGCCGAGCTACCACAGAGAAATGCGAGTTACCGATTTCACGTGCACTGCGGCTCAGGTGGCCGCG
This sequence comes from Luffia ferchaultella, assembly GCA_949709985.1. Taxonomy (NCBI): domain Eukaryota; kingdom Metazoa; phylum Arthropoda; class Insecta; order Lepidoptera; family Psychidae; genus Luffia; species Luffia ferchaultella. The sequence goes on from OX453252.1 coordinate 21,762,949, forward strand.
CTTGCACGTGCCACATAACACCGACACCCCGAGTCCATTTACATGCGTTTTACGGTTACAGGAGCTGCTCAAGTTACCCACCGAAACAGTAATACGTGTAATCACTCACACGGCTCGTGTGGGGTGTAGTTTGGCAGTTTGTCGACCTACATACATTGTTTCGACAGCAACGTCTCAGTCGGAACGGGCCGGATAATTTATGTTATGGTACGTGTTAGTCTCGCGTAAGCGCTCGGGGAGCGGAAATAAATAGCTCTTGTGATAGTTCCGCACTATATTGAGGCTTCCATAAACTTGCCGTCGAAAGTCGAAAGTTATACCATTTTGCTTTTTACGTTTGAATATTCTTATCCTCTTTTAGATACCTGTTTCTGCCTCGATAGTATACAAGCAAAGTGTACCTCGCCAAAAATTATGCTGGTTTCCGATTGGTGTATCCTTGTTGCATGTTTCGATCTTACACAGTGATATCGGGTGCATTTTGCTTTTCTAATAACTGTTTTAAAGATTTAGGAACTAGGCACAATTTATAAGTGGATGGATTTAATTTAAGAAAGAAATAATATAACATGACGCTTAGAACTTCATTTTCGTATATTGTATCAAAACTGATGGAAAAAAAACTTTGTAATACATTTGTACAGGTTTTATGTGTTTTTTATAATATTTTAGATATTCGGATTTTAAGAGTTCTCAGAACTAAAAATTTAATTTTGAATATCTCCGAAATATTAATTTTGCATTTAACATTACATGGTGTAATTGGTTAATAATTAAACTCTCTCTCTCTCTCTCTTGTTAACATGTATCTATAAACCATTATTTCTAAAACTATAATTAACATTATAACAGTATATTTGAAAATCGTGTATGATATGACAGCGATGTAAGAAATATTCTATCAATTTTTCTCCCAGCAATAAAATTGTTACTGGTTATATACTAGGTCACCTATCGTTACCAAATGTATGCTGAAACCTGGCCAGAAAATATCATTATATACTGAAACAAGAATCATGCGTATTGAACTAGTGGTACTCTAGTCATTAACACACAAACGGATAGACAGCGATACGTTATGTTTTACAATATGTATGTATGTACACATATCAACTGTAAATGTCTGGGAATTCATTAATTTTTTTAAGCACAGCCTTTTTTACAGTATTAAACAAGAGTACTCAAAACAGCATACGTTTTATTGGAAGGACAAATGTAACGTGATATCGCTGCGACATGCAAAATCTACAGCCATGGGATGATGTACCAATCAGGAGCCAGCATAATTTTTCACAATACGCGCGCTCATAAAATATCGATAAGTATATATAACTTATCAGTAAACCTAGTTTATTACGTACTTGGAGCATTCCACACAGAGCTATCTAGTCCCAAAATCAAGCAAAGCTTGTGTAATGGGTACTAGACAACAGATATACACACTTACTTAAATTTCTTTTTTATATTATTTTACACCCAGAAACGAAACGAATAGACATGTCCATGCACACAAATATTTGTCCCGGGCGGGAATTGAATTGCGACCTTTGGTTTCGCAGTTAGGGTCTCTAACCACTCGGCCAATCGCTTAAGGTTGCAGTTTCGGTTGAGTTTACGCTGAAGAATATATTCATTTATAGTTCAGCGTAGTGCTTTTCGTATTTTAAGCGTGTAACACTGTTTGTCTGCAAGGTATGCTAGGACCATGGCTAGGACTTTACGAAGTGGATAACTATATTACAGTTTCTACCTAATCTTGGGATACAAGCTTGGGTGTATGCACTTTGCAGCTTTGCCTGGAGGCTACAGCATTTACACTATTTTTACATCACTAAATTGCATGAATTCTTTTTTTTGTGTTTCGAGTTACATTTCTGGTATATTTCATTAAAATCAGTTCGCTACTTTAACCGTGAAAACGTAACAGTATACTACCTTTGAGTATATAATGTCTGGATAGAAAGTCGGCGTTAAGAAACATACATAAAAATATCACCTAACTGTTCGGTTATGATTCACGCGCAGAGTGACGGTTTGTACATGGTTAGTAGGCATGGCGTAGCGAGAGTATGTGGTCTGTTGAGTCACACATACAAGTATGTAAAATTCATTCATTTGTGTTGACATTGCAAGGTCACTAAATACCGTACGTTTTTCTTAGAATGTTCTTCAAGTTTGATAGACTCGGATAACATTCTGAGACAAACATACCTCTCTGCTTTCAGTATGCAAGCTGCCACCTGTCAAATTTTTCAAAATCCTTTAGATAAATATCTGTGGTAAAATAGCTTAAATGGAAACTAAGCCAAATTTAATTAATATTCAGTAGTTCTTATTTTAAATCCGAACAAATTTTTGAATGGGATTCTTGTAGTCTTATTGACTTTAAATACATTCTAAAATTATCATGAAACTATTGTAAAGAAATGAATGCGAGTTCGCACATGGTTCGCACACATTTAAGTTGTTTTTTCAATCTGATCCGATTGAATAATTTCCGTCTGTCCGTGTGATTGTGATTAAATAAATATTGATTGTGCGTCACCCACACGTGATACGACTGACGTATATTGAAATAAATCGCGTTTTGACACTCCGTGACTGACTGTCCCGGTTAACTCGTTAGTATCGTTGTGGGCCATTGAAGCACTCTGTTACGAAAAATTAAAGGGTTACTAGCACTGATACATATTATGTAACATTGGTTACATAGAAATAATTCTGCTTTCATTAATAATATTACATTACAGTAGGTGTGTTAGGCATATCGACATTCATCATTCTTCTGTGTTCCAATTCTAATCATATGTATATTATAAGATCAATGCGACCATTGCAGGGGCTTAGGCCTCCTCTCGGGATGAGGGTGCTTGGAGCTTAATCCACTACGTTACTTAGTGTTAGTAGATTTTAACGACTCCATCTGGTGATGCCAATCGGGACCGACGGCTTAGCGAGCTATCCGAGATAGGGAGTTAGTGATAGTTATGTATTTAAGTCAGAAAAAACTCATTGGTAGGTATATGCCGGTTTCTGGTAGGTATTCTAATCACCTGCTGAACAAGAAGCGAGCTCGCCACTACTCGGTTATCACGACACGATACATAGTTGCACAAGGTAAAATAATATAAACTAGTGATCGCCCAGCGGGCCTAACATGCAGGCCGCGACAAAATTTTGTCGACGGCAATTCTCGTCCCGAAACGAGATATCTCTATATGTCTACTAGTGCTAACATGCAACGTTTTTATCTCGTCGCGCTCCGTCACAATTGGCAAAATTACTCGTCTACGGTAGTTTTGTCTACAAACCCTAACATGCGAACCATATTTTATCGAATTTTGTCGTTTTTAAGCGGTATATTTCTCGTCGGCAATTTTTGTTGACGACAACGGGGAGAAAAATATTTTTATATAGAAAGTAATTTTTAAATTTTTTATTTCGTTTGTATTTGCTTGAATCGGTTGTATTTTATACATAAAAAAAGTTTAGTTTTCGATTCAGCTTAGAAAAGCTTTTTTTTTACTTAATTAATTTTATTTTATTTAAATATTGTTTACGTTACAGTAACGCCGAAAACAGACAATTAAAAAACAATTGATGATTGAAGACATGATGACTGCTTGGCCGAGTGGTTAGAGACCCTAATTGCGGAGCCAGTGGTCGCGGGTTCGATTCCCGCCCGGGACAAATATTTGTGCATGTGACTATTTTAGTTCTGGGTGTAAAATATAAATATATAAGTATAATCTAAATCCACCACGCTGCTCCAATGAGGATTGGCGGATCGTAATGACCACCATCTATTGACAGCCACCGGGACCGACTGCTTAACGTGCTTTCCGAGGCATGGTTTCAGTGATAGTTAACATATTAAGTCAAAAACTCATTGGAACACGCCCGGATGCTAACCACGGCTACATGGCCTTATCGATTTGAAACAGGTTCGCTGCGTTCGGGCTATCACAACACATTATTATTGTTATTATTATTATTATTATTAATAATATTAATACTTATTATTAATAATATTAATACTTATTATTATTAATATTAATACTTATTATTATTAATATTAATACTTATTATTATTAATATTAATACTTATTATTATTAATAATACTTAATAATTAATACTTACTATTATTTTTATTAATATTAATACTTACTATTAATATTAATACTTATTATTATTAAAAATATTAATACTTATTATTATTTTCATTATTAATATTAATATTTATTATTATTATTCTTAATATTAATACTTATTATTATTATTAAAATAATAATATTAACAATAATAATGTGTTGTGATAGCCCGAGCGCAGCGAACCAATTTCTTTATTATTATAATTATTAATATTAATACTTATTATTATTAAAATAATAATAATAATAACAATAATAATAATGTGTTGTGATAGCCCGAGCGCAGCGAACCAGTTTCTTTATTATTATAATTATTAATATTATTACTCATTATTATTATTGTTAATATTATTACTTATTATTATTATTATTACTATTATTATTAATGTTAATAATAATAAAAAAAATAATAACATTAAATGTGTTGTGATAGCCTGAGCGCAGCGAACCTGTTTCAATATTATTATTATTAATAATATTAATATATTAATATATTAATATATTAATATATTAATATATTAATATATTAATAAATTAATATATTAATATATTAATATATTAATATTATTATTTTTATTAATATTATTATTATTGCTTAAAAAACTAATTCAAAAACATTTTTAACCATGGATAACACAAAAACTGAAAATTCTAGTTTCAGAAACGGTCCATGGCCATTTAAAATAAATTATTAAATATATTCTATGGTCAATCACACAATTTAGACTATAAATTGCTATAAATTGAACGAATAAAAAAGAACAAATAAAGTGTTGCTATATTAGAATGGCTTCTTTTCATTATAGGGTAACATCTGTTTGTCACGTCGACAAAGCGAAGTCACGGTGACATATTTTCTCGAGTGAGTCGTGCATGTTAGGGAAAACGACAGACAAGTTGAGATCGACAATTTTTCTCGTCTCGTGTGGCAGTTTTGTCGTGCGTCGCATGTTAGCCCAGCTGCGGTCGAAGTACGACCGTACCTACCTACTCGCTTTTTGGAACCACCAATAACGAATAGGCGAGAGTAAGTCAATTCAAACTGCACCAAACGACAAACGACAGAAGGTTCGCTAATGGAGAAGTTTCATGATGTTTAAAATATCATATTTAACTCGATAGAATTAAAATATACATCAAAACTAATAAGACAGTGAAAGTTTTTTTGAAATCCGTCAAAAAATGATTAAGAAAATAATTATTTCAATTTATGTATTTTCGCGCGGATTGACTGGTGGCCGGCCTTCCACTGTTCGTGATGTCACATTGCCTACTCGATCGTGTGTCGCATCGTCTCACTCCACCACAAATAATGCCGTCCTCGCTATTGTTATTATTTTACAGACTAGGTAAGTTCCTATATTTCATCTAAATCTATAATAGCTTATGTTTTTTATGTAATAGGAATTTAAGTTTTATTTCATTATAATGGAAATTTTTTTTGTAAAAGGACAAAGTTATAATTTGCCTAAAATTAATATTTTCACTGGGATAGACTTTTTTCTTCAAACCCGTCTTATGTCAGTGCTGAAATAAAGGTTTTAAACTTTTCAAGTAAGTCTCTATCTGCATAATTATCTAAAGTCTGGTTTTTACGATTCCGAATCTCAATAAGAAAAAGCGGGACCCAAGATGTCCATCCCTGTCCGTCCGTCCCTCGATCCGTCTGATCCGTCAAGATCCTTTATCTCGAAAACGCGAGGAGTTGAAATTAAAACTGTATACTCAGGTCTACAGTCCCTTGAAGTTGTGAAAAAATCAAACTTCTAAATTAAAGTAAAAAACATACTGCCGTTTATGCCGCAAAAAACGTATATTTCGACACTCTCAAAGGAATCAAAATTCATAGGATACCTTTCGATTGACCTAGAACTATGAAATTAGGCAAGTAATACCGTCCTATACTAATTACAAGTATAGGGAAAATTCTCAAAACTATACATTTGTAATTAAATCAGGAAAAATATAGCCTTATAGCAAATTATTTAATGCTAAAAAGTGAAATGGTTATTATAGACATTTGTGTACCTATTTATTTTTATAAATTTACCAACATCCTAAAACCAGAGTACTTATTTGTTAAGACGAATCAAACAAGCTCAAACACCGAACAGATGAAACTAAATTTAAAAGAAAACGAACAAGCGCGAGTCGGACTCGCCCACCGAGGGTTCTTTACGAATTTGTATGTACATATGACCGCGCATACCATTTCTTAACCTCGACGATTTATTAAAAATAAAAACTGAACAAGTGCGAGTCGGACTTGACCATCGAGGGTTCGGTACAAATAAATAAATTTGTACTATAAATTCGTACCTACTTTGTACGGAACCATCCGTGGGCAAGTCCGACTCGCATCTGTCCGGTGTTTGGGCTTGTTTGAATCCTCTTAAGAAGTAAGTACTCTGGCTTTAGGGTGTTGGTAAACTATTATAAAAATAAATAGGTACACAAATGCCTTTAATGACCATATCAAATGTTAGCTTCTTTGCGTTAAGTAATTTGTTTTGATGTTATAAATACTAAAGAATAACATTACTAAAATAAAATTAACTAACTTTTTTTAAAAACTTACCTACCTTTTTTTAAACTTTTTTTATTATCAATAAAATGCAATAGTAGCTTCTTTTTGAAATATTTTTTACCCTTAATTTTTTTTCGCCGTAATCATAAGCTACCTAACTAAAATGTTAGGTTTTTCACTGAAACCTTACATTATTGGCACAACGCTGCTGTCAAATTTATTTACTCTATGATCATTGGATAGCAAAGTTTTCTTTCTGTTCCCGCTGTGTAGGTACTTGGAGTTTTGACTGTCCTGCTTTTACACATTGGAAATAAACCCACAATATTTATATGCATGCTTTTTGTATCAATAGTTTCAGCCATTACGAGAAATTACTTTTATCTATAGAAATAATCAAAACACTGCGACTCGTTAACGCGCGAATGACTGAATGCCAATAAATTCGGGCAGCGTGACGTCACATGCTGAGCCGACGGCACGGAGCAAAATTATTTTTACAAGCGCGACTTTAATGTCCTATAACTTTTTTATTTGTAGAGATATTTACATGATTTTTTCACGCTTTTGTTTTATTTAGCTTAAATTTTAATAATAGCGAATAAAAAAAAATTTGTAAACACCTCCATTCTTGTGACGAATTGTTACGAGATATACGTGTAAGTACATAGTCCTAATAGCTTTTCGATAGTTTTTCTTTGTTTTTGTTTGAATGAAATTTGGCGCACAACTAGCTAACTAGCCACCATCGTAACGATCACAACTGATCATATGTGGGAGAAGGAATTGAGCACTTACTCCCTCCCTTCTGGCATTCGTCATTAGTCGCGGTTGCTACGACAGCCGCCAAAATTCAATTTTGCTTTCCAAACCTAAACCATCTACTGCACGAAATGTATATTAGAGAAGTATATTCAGAAAACGTGTGTTGGCGACCGGCCTAAGATTTCTCTTGACTGCTTATGAGAGACGATACTGTGAAAATATTATCTCACAATAATGAAAATATCACATGTGTAAATAAAACTGTTTATTCGATCATGGGAAATATATACCTACTTATATAACAATAATATTGATACTAGTAGCTTAATTGAAACAAAGATGAATTGACCTTTGCTTGTTTAGATTGTCGTAGTTCTAATCCCAGAAACTGGCATGTACCAATGAGTTTTTCTCTGCCTTAAGTACATAACTATCACTGACTCCGTGCCTCGGATAGCTCGTTAAGCCGTCGGTCCCGGTTGGTGGCACCAAATGGAGTCGTTAAATTCCACCAACCCACATTGGAGCAGCGTGGTGGATTAAGCTCCAATCACCCTCATCCCGATAGGAGGCCTAAGCCCCTGCAGTGATGTATAATGGGCTGACATGGAATTACCTGAAGCTGAAGTTTGATTTGTGTGTGAATACATGTACACATTTGTATTGAGGTTCCCGTTCAAACGTTATTATCATTAGAATATATAACTCAACGTAAAAAATTATGCTTTGTAACAATGAATGCGAGAGAGACCTCCGAAGCTCATTTTGAATACATTGCTTTGTAGTCATCAGGCGCTGTCCTCGATATGCAAATTAGTCCCTTTGCACCATATCTGTTAAGCATTTTGGCTACAACCTTTTGTGCTTTTGTCGTTTATTATTATTAAAGTTTGCCCTGAACTTACCTTATAAGGTTAGACCATACGGCGTTATAGAGCAACATGAGATTCTGATTAAATATTCATTCAAACACTTATTGTAAATGAACGCGAAAATAAGTCTGTCTGTTTGAGTGTTTTCACGGCTAAATACTTGCTCAAATGATGAATTGGAAAGTTCTCTCTGTGAATTCGAACTAAAATATCTTTCTTGATTGAAGTTTATTTTTTGCTGTGTTCTCACTTCAGCTTTGAAATGACAAATAAGGAGTGATGAAGAAGGATGTGATTAATACGAGAGAGGACAAAAAGAAATGGATCCTCCCCTTATACTGTTAAAGAAGTGTTTAATTACGATATATATCGCCCAAGATGTAATCCACACGGGCGGAGCCACGGGCGGTCGCTAGTATAAAATAAAATAGAAATAACTTTCATATTCCATATCCGTAATAGATTTCTTATTAGTAATATCACATAAGATCAATTTAATATCGCATTTTCAGAGTGAAAGCTTCCTCGTGTAGGCATCGAATGTCGTTGCTTCGGGTCGTCGCACATCGCTTCACCTCGGATCGAATCGAAGGCATGTTTCAAAATGTTATTACATCTGTCATTGTCACCGAATATCCACTTCTTAAACCTTCTATGCGACACTCGTATTTGTATCTATGTATAGCGTTTATACTTATTACGAGTATCACACTGTACAGAGTGAATAAAACAGCACACCATCTTAAGTGTCATGGGTGTTTAGATATGCAATTTAATATGGCATTATACTTTGTGACACGTCTCACGTTACTCGAGTGTCGAAACGTTTCGACTCGATGGTGTGGAGGCGGTGACAATTTATATAATCCGATTACGTTTCATCAGATCGAGTGAACACAAATACAATGAATGCAGTCAGGCCCGATGAGCCTGGAGGTCCATGCGGTGCCATATCTCCCACCATCGCTCCACCGAGACCCGAAACTAAAGCCCATAAGTTTTGAATGCGTTACACGGAATAATCCGATGCGATCTTATCTTTATTTCGGCGAATCGTTCATTTTATTCTGTTCATATATTATTACATGTGAGTATTCACGTAGGTACTTAATGATGAAATGAAATGAAATTTTATTTTACCGTAACAAGCGACAGTTGTTAAATTCCATTTCTTTCCATCAGCCCTTTTTATACCCCACTGCAAGGGCTTAGGCCTCCCTTCACGAGAAGGGGGCTTGGAGTTTAAATCCACCACGCTGCTCCAATGCGGGTTGGCGGATTGTAACGACTGCCATCTATTGACAGCAACCGGGACCGACTGCTTAACGTGCTCTCCGAGGCGCGGAGTCAGTGATAAGTAATGTACTTAAGTCAGAAAAAACTCATTAGTACACGCCCGTACGGCTACATGGCCTTATAGATTTCAAACAGGTTCACTGCGCTCGGGCTATCACGGCAGTTGTTATACGCTGTATACAAATTGCATCGCAATACAAAATGTTGATAAACAAGTTTATTTATTAACGATATATTTAAAAATTATAATAACATTTAAAATTAACATTACGTACAGTACCAATTAATTGGGATTTTATGTCAAAATCGGTTTATCTTATTATTTTCATAAAATGTTTGTGTTTATTTTGGATATTTATTCTGTTACTTTTCAATAACAAAAATAACTTTCATTATGAGAATTGAATTATCTCTGTGGATTATCTTTTGGTACGACCTCTCGTCCTAGATTCATTACTACCATCTTATTGGAAGATAGGTTCTCCGCAAAGTAATTTAAAACTCTATTGAGTTTGGATTAACTTGCGATAAAAAAAGAATAATAGCAATAGTAAGTAGTTAAATGGAAAAGTTTTTCACTTACCAATGATCATTTCAAATAATTGTTACAGCAACTGAACCTGTAACAAACAAATAATAATTTCATTAATAAATATATTACTAAATATTACCTTTTAAGTTTAACCGTATTAGGAGCGGAAATTTCGAACTGAAAAAAGAACCCATATGTGGGCGAATATATGTTTATAGCCATTAAAGTCAAAAATGAAGAAATTCAAGCAGTGGTGAAACTATTCGTATTTGCCAGGTCGTCAGTCCACCTAGTGGGCGCCCGTACCGTGCTTACTCAGTAGTTCTCGATTCTGTGAACTATATGTTAGCCATCGTCAATCTACTTGTTAATTTTATGAGCCATGTCGCTTGTGTAATGGCAGACGACCGCTTGGCCTAGTGGGTAGCGACCCTGCCTACGAAGTTAAGGGTCCCGGGTTCGAATCGCAGGTCGGGTCAGTATTTATGTGATGAATATTGATACTGGTCCCGGGTCTTAAATGTTATATGTACATGTTGTCTTGGTTGGTACCCAAAACACAAGCTAATGCTTAGTTTGGGGCCTAAACGTTGTTGTTATGTATACGCATAGGTTATAAGTTAATTATTAAAGGAAAATGTAAGGATTAAGTTGTCTTGAAAGCATATTTAAAGAATATTATTTGTAACGAGAAAAATAAAAGACCGCAGTTGTCAAAACAATCACTGTCACAAAGTAGAAAACAATCGGTTGTTCGGCGACTGTCGGATTATCTATTGAAATGTTTCCTTTTGTATTTCTTACTCTTCTAAGAATCTCAACTGTAACTGTCGTCGTAATCCTATGACAGATCTCCTCCCCTTTCCTAACCCTTCCGCGGCCACACGACATATAGGTAATTTTACCTGACGCAAATATTTAAGAGGATTGAGTATTTGTAAATTTCCATACAAACGGCATTAGCTGTTGCACCCCATTAAATTTTAAATGAATTCCCTAAGAAAATTATACATTATTCCGATCAGCAAAAACCAAATTTACCCGTTTATATTTTTAATTATTTTGATTCATTGAAATTTAAAAAAAAAACCTATATGTTCGTGTTTTTCTTTCGAATTCATTTTAGCCTTGACTGTGTTTTAAATAATGTGTTCATCATTAAACTAAATACAATTTAAAAAAAAAACTAAATGTACCTCAACCCAGATTGTGACATACCATACAATCAATGGAAATCAAAATAGGATAATTTAACAAAAGTTTTATAGTAGTAAAACACTAACGACCAAATACTAAATTTTGCTAAATAATGAAAATTAAAATTTCGTTGGAAAAGTACAATTCTTATGACGGGCAGTGTGTCGAGATAAGTATTGAAATACCTATGTATATTAAACCCAGCGACTAGTAACAATCCTTTTAAAAGTTGCAAGTTAGTATTGGTCAGTCCCTATGTAGAAGAGTTTTTAGGTTTTCATATGGAATATTAAGAAAAAAAGTGACATCCAAAATGACACGTATCATAATTTATGCTCATTTAATAGTAAAAAACAACCGACCAAGCGCGAGTCGGACTCGCACACCACGTTAGAGTTCCGTACGTCCGTATTGTATGCGGACCCCCTTTAAATTAAACTTTAATTTAATTATTTGTTGTTACAGCAGCCATGGCAGTACGCACTTCATGAATATTTCAAGTGTTAAACAATGATCTCACAACCATCAATCACCAAAAACGTCAAGAAAAGTTGTTTCTTGTATGGGGACCACCATTAATTTTAACTTTCTTTTATTGTTATTGTTTGTTGTTATAGCGACCATAGTAATAAAACTTGAAATGGTTATCTATCACGGTTCAGACAATACAGCCCCGTAACAGTTCAGTGCGGAAGCTCAGTAATAGTGCTGGTACTCTTTGGGTATGGGTATTAATAAGTAGTTCTAACTTTTACTCAGAGGTCAGTACGTTAGTGGCATACTATGTTTGCTACCACTGGTTATCCAGTTCCTCTGCATGTACTCCACACGGTGCTTGGGTCGTTAATTACTTGCGACGTGATTTTCTCCATGCCATGCCCTACTTAGCCTGGTCGAGAGCACCACTATAGGTACGTTCACGAGAAATCACTGAAGGGTTCTGTAATCAACTTATCAGCTCTATATCAGGGCGTTGTCACCGTGTGCTGTTAAAAATTGCTCGTGAAGACAAATCTAACGAGCCCATACTCGGTGGATTTACTGTAGTCATTGAAGGTTTCTGTTATCCACCTTTCAGCTCCATCATCAGATCAGTTCAATGGAACCACAATTATCGATTGTTTTCCAAATTATATATATCTGTAAGTTTTCCACTAAATTCGATTAACCGTAGAGGAGTCTCGTGAGAAGATAATCTTTGTATGACCAGAACCTTGTCACCAGATTATTGTATTTCCATTCGAAGTTATACGGGCACAAAATTTCTACTTTTTAAGTTTAGTGGAAGTGGTCGAATTTGGCTTCCAATATTTGCTAACATAGTTATAAGGTTATAAGTGAAGTCAAATAATAAATAAGTAATACATCAGATACACACATACATACATATACAGATACAGAGATACAGAGGTAAACATGTACACAGGTACACAAATACATAGATGCATAGAAACATAGATAGATACACAGGTGCACATGTTGAACTTATGACATCCCTGCGTTTGCGTCAAGGGTTAAAAAGGATACGACTGTAAATAAAAAAATAATTAGTATACACGTAAATGGGCTTACATACACGTCTATACTTTTTTGGACATTTTCACGGAACAGGACATCTTCATTTTTGTAACGCTTATTATTTGCAATCAATGTATATTTATTTGAAATCTGCAGAAAACATTTACAAGTGACAGTCACTCGGAATACAATAAATATTTAAAAACATTTGTTTATAATTTAATTGGATTGAGAAATTCAAACAATTTTTAAAGCCTCGTACGTGAGTAGGTAACAAGGATTCTTGGGAAATTTACGCCGGACCACAAAGCTAATGGGTATTGGTTGTCTGGAATATTTGTGGCTTGTTGAATGGTGTTTCAGGCGTTCGGCAAATCTCGCGATTAACTTAAATTAATTAAACCATTGAAAAAGTTTCATAATAAACTAGCGGTGCTTATGCGGCTTTACTTTTTTATGTTTGCTTTAATCAAACTCTTGATCATTTAATTACGTGTACCTACTTAAGGTTTCGTTTCTTCTCATATAATTTTCATCGTATCATATAATCTTTTCAAATAAAAAATAAGGCAATTAAAATCGAGTAATTTAGAAATAGTATTGTTAATCATTAGGTTTTAATAATAATCATTTTGTTAATTGAAAACTATTTATTATTCATCCGATCTATTTTTATGTAAAACCCCGTTATACATCACTTTTATATTTAAATGTGAAAATTTCATCAAATGTTCAGTTTTGTGATTAAAGAAATTTAAAACAAATTAAACAACATCTTTCATCTATAGTTCTACTCATAACTTATAACTTATAGTTAGATTCACGATTATATTTTCATAGGTCGCTTTTTCGATCCCGGATGTCGACGCCACGCCGGGCGATGTTCGACAGTGCGAAAATAATACGTAAACATTAGAAGAAACAAATATATATAACATTCGAAAAGTCACACCACGCTGTGACCCGATACTGTGCAGATGGCTGTGTAAAAAATGCCAGAAAACTGCCAGTTCAACGGAGAACTATTGCCGGGGTAGAAGTGACAAAAATGTAAGAGTAAACTTTTTCAGAAATAATAATTACTTATTTAGTATGAATAATGTCAGTACAGATAACATATTGTTGGGCTGTAATCGACTAATACTCGGCCTTGGGCCCAGAATACATACTTTTTTTCTGCTTGTTTGAATATATATATATCATTGGGTTGTCTCACAAGTTTGATTTATTTTTTACAACTCCAAGAGGCCATAGACCTAAGTATTTGATATCAATTTTTACTTGATAAATTAAAACTATATTTTTTAGGGGTGGATAATATTTTTTGTCGCACACTCCATCGTGTGGGTGGGTCGTTGTACAGATTTTTCAAAATGCAATACAGGTTCTAAAGTAAATTTTATTGGAATAGTCCGCAAAATTGAGCTCTTAAAGATATTAACATTGCGTCTTTTTTTTAATCTTCCCTTTTTTCCCTAAGTGTCCCTTCTCTAATTTTTTAACCGCGTGATTAAAAATCTAAAATATGAAAGGAAATAGTACTATAATAAACACTTTCAACGAAAATTGTTTGAGATATCTGCAATTTTCTGTTACCAACAAATGTATTTTTATGTGAATGGCGTTCGTAAGTCTAATTATACATTTTGGCAATTTTTTGAGGACATCACAGAGTACATCAGATACAGAAAAAATGTATTTTCATTTTAGCATTGGTTATCAATAAAAACGACTTTAATCTATAAATCAGACAATCGTATCCTTTCTATCTCGAATCAACATCTGTGCACATGCGTCCTAAAAAATTTTACCTGTCCCAAAGGGACATTTGCGTTATCGCTTAGTTTGAAAGATTAGGGATTCTGTACGTGTGACAGACAGATATTTCGACGAAAGAAATAATACCCACGAGAGGTCGTTTTTTCTATTAGACACAATGACGATCTCCAAGTCACGATCGCATGGCTGCGTAGTGTCAAAGCTGTTGCTACGGATGGACGTTAACCAGAATTTTAATTCATTTACGAAAATATTTAGGATAACCTAATAATTCGACAAGAAGTGTAAATATCTTAATCATCATCATCATCATCATCATCATCATCATCATCATCATCATCATCATCATCATCATCATCATCATCATCATCATCATCATCATCATCATCAGCCCATTTTTACCCCACTGCAGGGGCTTAGGCCTCCCCCAGGGTGAGGAGGGGGGCTTGGAGCTTAAGAGCAAGAGCTTAAACCACGCTGCTCCACTGCGGGTTGGGAACTGTACCTAACGACCGCCATCTATTGACAGCGTCCGGGACCGACTGCTTAACGTGCCCTCCGAAGCACGGTGTCAGTGATATTGTGTACTTAAGTCAGAAAAACTCATTGGTACACGCCCGGATTCGAACCATGGCCCTGTGGGGCCTTATAAATTTAAGACAGGTTCGTTGTGCTCTGGGCTATCACGACACAACTCTTAATCATCGATTATAAATAATTAATACTTGTTTGTTGAATTCAAAATTTAATACTTAAGTACTATAAGTTAATATATTTTCTTTATCAGTTTTTCCTTATTAGCATATTACTTTACAATTGAAATTGTTTTGACCTTAGAAAAATATATACAATTTACAGATATGACTTTAGTAATCAAATTATTATTTTACAATACGGGTCGCTATTCATATTATCTATCGGATAAGACGCGCATTTATCATTTATCATGTATATATGAATAAATTATAAACTTTAAAATAATCGATTACACGAGTTTTTTATTTAATTACAAGATAGATTTGATTAGGTACAAATCAGATTATTTTCAACTACCGTGGTAGTAAACATTTAAAAACAAACATAAAATTTTCATTTCATTCGTGACCTGAAGTCGCACTACATTAGAAAGTGCTTGTTCTACAAATGATAGTATCGTATTGTACTAGTGGAATAGGAACTTTATCTACGGCCTACAACTAAATCTCATCAAATAGCAAAAATTTTTTTGTATGTTCGAAGCTACAATAATGGTAAGAAATTTAAGTAGTCAGGTATCTACTTATCTATTTTAATAATCAGTATATTCAAAATGTTGTTCTGGAGAACCTTTCAAAAATTCTATTCGAAGCTTTTTAAAAATGCAGTCATAAATTAATGAAAATGGGCCATTTTCCCAAGTCAACCCTTTGTCATCTATTGTAATTTAGATATTTCTTTTAATTAAACATGCTCCTTAAAATTATAGGTCGAGAAATCTAAGTTTGGACTGTGTTGTGTTTCAGATAAACTAAATTGGGAAAGTATACGTATACGTAGTATTGTCTAAATTCTTCTTGTTATGCAAATGATAGTATAAGATACAATTGTAAACGATCGATACACAATATAAAATGTATTCGTCAGCAGTTTCATTTTCAGCGAACCCAGCTACGACCCCAATTTCAGAATAGGAGTTTAGATAGTGGCGAAAAGGGTTGCTACAATATCATTGCCGAAAATGTAGTCCTCTTCGTGCTTTAGTTTCCCTCTTTCAAGTTTTACAAGACGAGGATGCAGTTTTTTAACAAAACGGCGAATAACCTTTCCGCCGCTCTTTGCTGGAGATAGAGGAGCCAAATTGCGAAATTCATAAATCCTCGAAACGGCGTCGTCTTTTATGGGATACTTCGTCTCGCTAAATCTTACACTCCACTATTTGGATAAAGGCTAATTAATAAACATAATTTTCTTACTAATTCGGTTTATGCTTCATTAGTGGTTAGTAACTAATTAACCAATTAATTCGAAACCGTTCGTAAATAAACACCTTATACGAACAAATTTTTTTTTAGATATAGGTATTTTTCGTTTTAAATTACAACATGTGCCTGCCAGTGAAACTACTAAGTTATATGAATTAATTAAACCTTCTTTAAAGATGGCCCTTGGTATACGACTAACTTAAAACAAATTTAAAATTTCTATAGAAATTATTTTCATTAGTAATCAAAAGATTTTGATTTACATGCAATTTAATTACCATGGTATACTCGTTGAGTATGCTAGTACTCACTGCTGTAAAACCATCTAAAAAAAATGACTGTCACATCAAGACAATAAATGCTAAAAGACCCTCGCTAACACTTATTTCGTACATTGTTGTTAACCGAGCGATACATTACTTGCAAATTTTATATTTACAATAAAGTCTTATAATTAAAACAATACGAAATTAATAGACTGTAAACAGAACATGTTCGTTTTTTTTGTGCCAGTTTAACTAAATAGAGACATGATGTATATTATACCCTTTTATACACCATTAGCGGCGATTTTTACTAGCAAATATAGATCTTCCCAAATTTATGCATCGATCTGTAAAACGTATAATAATAATTCAGATGTCGACGAAAATTTTCATAAACAATGAAATGAAAATTTTAAATGATCAGCGTATTAATCTCAAAATTATGTCCATTTAAAAGACGATATTTTAAAAGCTCGAGGTCTTATTTCAAATAGAAAGTTTGAAACTAGTAATTATTAAGTACCTACTATGATGTTTTACGCCTCTGCAAGCTTTTAAAATATATAAATTTCACATTATGATTGCTGCTTTTGATACTAGATATTTTGACTACTTTGGTGCTTTTGCAATTTAAATAGTAGGTAATGATTATTTTTTTAATTTTAGTTCATTGTTTAAAATTTTTTAGTATGAGAATACTTAAAATTATCTGTATGCATGGGTTTAGTGCCCATAGGTTGATACGTTAGTGGCTTGCTATGTTTACTAACCCTGGCTATCCAGCTCCTCTGCACGTACCCAACCTTGAGCTTTGGTAGGTCATTAGGGTGTACTACAGTGGGTTTACAAGAAGTCACTGAAGGGTTTTGTAATCAACCTTGCAGCTTCATCATCATAGCCTTGTCACCATGTGCTATAAATACTGCTCGTAAACATAAATTTAATGAGCCTTTAATCGGTCGGGATAGCTCCATCGTCAGATCAGCTCAATAGTACATAATTATCGACTGTCATCCAAATTATACATATATGAATAATTTGAACTCTGTTAGATTAACCGTTAATGAGTTTCCTTGTTAGGAGACCATATTGGTCGATTATTATATTCTCATCCGAATCGCATATATGAGCAAAATTCCAACTTCGTAAGAGTATAGGCAATGGTCCAAATTTGTCTTCTAAGATTTGAACTAAACACATGCATTTGAACTTAGATACTTGTAAAAGCTTGTAAAAAAATGTTAATTTCACCCACTGAAAACGTATGAACAAACCAACATTTCTTTTTTCGTTGAATGTTCCGTATAATTTAAGCCCTATTCGAAACCGATTTCAATTTAAATTCACTAGACATCTCAATCAGATCACATTTTCTTCTCTCTGTATAAGGAATAAAACTTATAAGGAATCGAGTTTAGGCCAAAAAAGGTCCTTTGAGCATCTGATTATGAGCACGGAGTGTCAGTAATGCTGTCGGCGCTTGGCTCGTCTTTGCCTTAATCTAGGCTAGATTACAAGAATTATTCTGACACCATAAAAGCACCTTGGAACTGGCTGTCCCATAAAAACTTTGATTTTATAAGAAACGAGTCGGAGTCCGTAGCTCCAATAGTATAGAAGTTATTTACACAAAATATGATTGCAAGCAATTTATTTTATTACGACGACCGCTTAGCCTAGTGGGTAGCGACCCTGCCTACGAAGCTAGAGGTCCCGGGTTCGAATCCCAGGTCGGGTCAGTATTAATATGATGAATATTGATACTGGTACCGGGTCTTGGTTGTTATATATATAAAAAAAAATATATATATATATGTATATATTATAAAGAATATTTAAGTATGTATATCAGTTGTCTAGTAACCCATAACACAAGCATAATACTTGCTTACTTTGGGACTAGATGGCGCTGTGTGGGAAGTCCCATGTATTATTATTATTATTATTATTATTATTATTATTTTGAAAGGAAAGTTTTGTTTTTTAGTCTGGCTAAAATCAAGGAATCCCATTTAAGGCCCGCCACTGACGATCACTCCATTTGGACGATATCCAAATAACGTGAATAAAATACCACAGCTCATTGGCTCATCCGCCACGTGCGTGAAATGTTCGTCAATGAGGTGTGACATTTTGATCACGCCATTTGTCGTAGATGTCGTCCAAATCATGTGATCGTCAGTGGCGGGCCTAAGTTGTGTTTCTACGATGCGACGGTTTTGGAGGATACTTCAAAAGTTAGTTAAGAAAATCTATGATCTCGAACGTTAGACCAAGTGGTTTGGACTGTCCAACTCCCATCCGGGATAAATATTTGGGTGCATGAACATGTCTAAAGTCCGGGTGTAAAAATAACTATACATGTATACCTATATATTATAAAGAATATTAAGTAGATCCTTAATGCATATCAGTTGTCTGGAACCCATAGTACAAGCTTTGCTTAATTAAGGACTAGATGGCGCTATGTGAGATATCCCAGATATTATTATTATTTATAGGAATGGTGTAAAATTTTACCACAGTAAAGTATTACAGGGATAAATTATAAGGCGCCATACAGTAAGATAAAAAATTAGACGGATGAATATTTTGGCCACATAGATCAAATTCTGGTTTCTGTAGTCCAAATGTTCGGTCCTTACCAACTTTTATACCAATAAATACTTAGAAATATAATGTAGACATATGCGATCATATGCGATCAGATGTACCCATACGAACCTAAGCGACGCACTATTGCCAATAAAAGACATCTTTTTTGTATCAGTATGTATCAGATAGTTAGCAATGATGTGAAACCGACCATTGTTTCTTATAAATATGACAACAAGGATACGAAACCAACTTTCCGAATTATTACAAACGTGGAAATGCTAATAAAACAAAAAATAAATAATTAAAAATACATATCCGTTACAAAGACATTCGCTCGTCGCATTGACATAATAAAACTTAACCTATTGATTGAGAAATGGTGGACAATTAACCTGATTTGTCCGGATTTATTTTGTTAAAAAAACACAAACATACCGGACATGAGTTTCTTAACATATTTTTTACCTACCAAACCTAAACAGTCTAGACTTAATAGAAGCTATTTAGTATTAGTTTCTATTGTTAGTTTGAAGGCCATCAAAAATGTCTTTGTAGTGCGTATGTATTACTAATTTTTTGATTTGGATTTTTTTTGGTGATTTCGCATTTCTAAAAATTGTAAAAGTTGGTTTAATCTCTTCATCTGGCCCCCATCTCTCTTACGCTGGAACATCAAACGCCATTAATTATTTTATCGTGCAATATTATCGTCGAACTGTGGAAACATCACGTTAAATGCCATATGAACGTATAAGGTGTGTTCATGTCGAGATCGTGTGAAAGATATCGCAGCGTAATTAAGATTCTGTGCGTGGGCGCAGCGGGGAGCATCGGCACGTGCGTCGTGCATGGACAGAGCTTTTGAATTCCTCTAAGAAAGCTGTAAACAATTATAAAAAGCATTGCATTTTACGCTATAGTATTAAAAAAATATAGACAAAAGATTAGTTCTGTCACATTGACCTCCAACAATCTTTTTGTAAAACATCCAAACAAATATCCTGGTGGATATTCAAATAGACCGTGATGCTTAATCTGAATAGAAAATAACTCAAAATGCGTGTTGGTACCTAAATAAGAACTGCGCTATTGGAATAACCAAGTGTCAGCCACCGTTGACCATCACCATCGTCAATGTGCTATAAAAAAAGGCCGTAGTAATTAACACCGAACTCTTATAATTTCATCAAGCCCGTCTATTTGTCTGTCTGTAAGTGGTCAAACTCTGAAAATTCCAAATTTCGCGTGAGTCGCTTCAGCGGCGTTGATTATGAGTGAGTGCTGTTTCGATTTTATACGAGTGTAGGTACATAGAGTATAATTATTCTTATTTAGTAATAAAAGTGACTGTGGTATAAAATCGATAAATATAGGTACGTGATAATACTATATAAAGAGAATGTAACCAGGCCAGGTTAGTCAGGTGTGGTTCATATAAACGGCGGCGAACCCAAGTGGAGCGGATGTTGCGTTTGGCCATATACGGGCCGTTCGAGGAAAATGTGTAATATTATTATGGCAAAATCGGTGCAGATAGCGTCTTGGTCACAAAAATTAGAATAAGTTAGAACTGTGATTAGAAATGCATGTGTTCGAATTGGGTTCAATATCTCTATTAATGAATCGATTCGTTCGACCTTAAGCCAGCCAGAGAAGTCCCGATTCTTTAAAGAGGACGTAAATATAGGACAAAGTGTAGTATGGATTAGAAGTGACGGGACTGATAATCATTTTGCATGCGTGCAACCTTTAGCCATAAAGGGTGCATCAGTTATAGCTCTAATTAATTAATTCCATATAGCGAAATATTTTACCTTGTCATACGAAACCGAAAGATAGTTTGGAAGCATTTGTTAATCTCACGCAGTTTGTATCATTGTGAAACCGGCGACAATCAAGTCCATTCTACTTTCATGGATAATGGGTAAACGTCGCGTGTCGTCGCGTCGAGTCGCGTCCGTCGTGAGTAGTGAGGAGAGATACGTCCACGCCCCGTTCGTCATTGTCACCCTCGCTGACTTACATTCCAGGGGCTAATTTACATTTATTTTGCTATCAAACTAATGTCTTCATTAAACTTACAAAGATTTGCGAGTGAAAAGGAATCGCGTTGTATAATGGGTGACCTTTCATTGTAAAGAAATACAAGCAGTAGCAATCTTGTTATATTCAGTATCTATAGCTTGTGTGTTTCTGTGGCGCAAAGAATTAAGTCTCTGAAGTGTGAAGGAATAAACAAGAACGAACGACACCGTTTCCTTTTTAGCCGACTTGAAAAGGAGAGAATGTTCAGTGTGTATGTCTTTATGATTGCCAGTTTGGTCACATTCTCACCCATATGAGGTCATTATAATATGGTGGATTATTAGAAGCCAAAGAACCTACGATGTGTATAATCGAATTCAAAATTATTAAAATATTATGCATATCCGCTCATTTATAGACATTCTTCACTGTGAATATGACGACATGCGCTGGCTTGGAGCCGTTAGTTTTGCATAACAAATTGCAGTTGGGTGTCGACGCCGATTTCCATATCAAGTGGTCCCACGCGTTGCCTTACAGCTCCAGTAATTATTTAATGAGTGCCGGATTAATGTCGCTGGAAGCAGCTAAACGCTATAGCATCCTGGAAGAGAAATTGCTTCCTGCTCCTTACGACCGTACTTACGAGTATTAGGCTCGTGCACATTACGACCTTTAGGAAACCGTATCAGTCTTTGTTTTTAAATATATTCCTATTTTCATTCGATTGATCTGAATTGATTTCACTAATTACCAATAAAATACACAGCCGCCTTTACCATGCTATAAATCCAGTAAAGTGACAAATACTTTTTTACCTGTTTTACTTATGAGGATTGTGTAGTGGCAAATTTCCATACAAACGGTGTTAACAGTTGAATCCCATTAAACTTAACCGATTGATACAAAATAAATATATGGTATTTAGGTCAATAAAAACTATGTTTATATGTTTTAAATTTTTTGATATTATGATACGTCATTAGAAATAATAACTTAAATGCGCGGGTTTCTTTTGGGAAATTGTTTTTTTTTTACAACCTGTTCAATATAAAACGAATTGTATTGTCGCATGTTGTGAACAATTTGAATCTTTCTGAAAATTATGAATTTAGATTAATTTATAATAAATATTTGAAAAATTAAAAACAATAAACCTAGTTTTTGTCGATATGAATACCATATAATTTTTTTTGCGCCAATCGGTTGAGGTTTTATGGGGGGCAACCGTTGACGCCATTTGTATGGAACTTTGCCACTCTATACAATCCTTTTAATATATATGGCGCAGTATAATTTGATAATACGAATTTTCGCGAAAACCCTAGGGATATTACAAAAACACGGATAATTAGTCAATGATGAAAATATTTCTCAATCTTACTGGAAAAAGATAGAGTTTTTGCAAAAACACGAGTCGCTCTAGTAATACTGCGAAACGAAACGTTAGCTATTATGAAATAAGAATGCTGATTGGCTGGCCGAAATTAACGCAAGTTAATTTGTTTATGTTTTTGAGAGCAACTCAGTAGTATTTTGTTTTAAATGTTGTTAAAAATATATATAAGTTTCTATAAATCGATCCCATCAAAAACAATACTTGTCAAAAAAACCAAGTCTCGCAACTCAGTTAGTTGTTCTGCGGTAAAAAGTTGTGAGATCCATGTAATACCAAGTCGGGTATGTTAATGTTTTATATAAATATATTGAGACTTGGCCATCGCCTGAAAACACGTGTAAATTCAATCGCCTGAAAACACATGTAAATTCAATTATTTAGTGCGATGGCCAAGTCTCAATATATTTATATAAAACATTAACATACCCGACTTGGTATTACATGGATCTCACAACTTTTTACCGCAGAACAACTAACTGAGTTGCGAGACTTGGTTTTTTTGACAAGTATTGTTTTTGATGGGATCTCATTTCTTTTTGTATTTTGTAGACAGTTCTACTTTTTTCCTTTTCGGTACCTTCTACTTATTGTATATATGTATATCTACCAGCAACGAATTTTCTTAAAGCCCTCTCTCTGACTTATGAACTTTTCTTATTTTTGTATTATTTTCTTATTTTTTTCTTATGGGCTTAATTTTCTTTGCGGTCTTTTCTAGATTTTTTAGTTTTTCCTTGATTCATACACCAAACACTACTTATATTCCAAATTTGAAGCTTCTAGGTCTGCTAGAAGTGCCTTAGAATTTTGATGATCGGTGAGTCAGTGAGTGACAAAATTAAGAAATTTGACCCGTTATAATTTCTTAAAAATACTGGTTCAAATTGAATGAAATTTAAAAATATGCTTATATAATATGCCTGCATGGTTACTGAAAATTTCAGTCTTCTAGGTTTATCCACAACGAAGTTACAGGGGGTCGAAAATGGTCTGAATTGCTTCGAGAAAAGGATGGTACGGCCGTGACGCTTTTTCGCTCGACTTGGTGGGGGCACGGCCGTGCCCCCAGATATTGTTATTTCTAACCCATCATAACTCTATGATACAATACCTACTTCAAAGCTCACAGGGTAAAACTAGAAACCAACCAGAATAAGATTTGGTCACTAAACAAAAATCTAGTCAATCGGATTTAAAGATATTCAATGTAACTAAAGCGACTCGAGTTTTTGCAAAAACCCTATCTTTTTCCAGTAAGATTTGGAAATGTTTTCACCATTGTCTAATTATCCGTGTTTTCGCAGTATTTCTAGGGTTGTCGTGAAAATTCAAATTATCAAATCATCCTACGACATATATAACACACACATACAATGCAAAGAATACGAACTACTATGAGGAGGCTTCTCTAATACAATTATACATCGCACGATTTAAATTTAAAACATAAAGGTTTAATCATCCCAAAAAAGAAAGATTTGGACAAAATGAAACTGAAATACATTTCTGAAGCGCAAGTGTTACTCGGCACCGGGAGAAGCGCTGACATATTTATTTGCGTGCGCGCATATCGATTTGTCCCGAGCGACACTCGCAGACGGACACATCGTGAGACCGATCGTCTCTTTGCCTGAACTTAATTTATACACGACATAATACGAACCCGTTTCTCTGAAATCCTGCCATAAAAGCTTTTATTAGACGGGAAATACGAATACAAATACGGTTTGTATCAACAGGAAACCTATAAAACTCACAGATTATTGAAGTGAAAAATTCTTTAGCACCACATATCGCCATAGCGGAGGCCCATGTCCTACTGCAGGGGCTTAGACCTCCGCTCGGGATGAGGGTGCTTGGAGGTTAATACACCACGCTCCTCCAGTGCTGGTTGGTGGATTTTAATGACTGCCATCTGGTGAAGGCAACGGGGACCGACGGCTTAACGTGCTCTCCGAGGCGCGGAGTCAATGATGGGCTTTAGGCGCACCACGCACAATATTTTTCTGGGTACATTCACTAGGTGATCTGTGAAGATTAGAGGTGAAAATCTCGACGAAAATCGAGTAAACTCAAAACAGCAAAGTGCCAGTACCAATAATTTCTCCTCCGCCGCAACACCGACAGTATCCCGAGTGTATTTGCAAATCGATGTGATAGTTGATGCACTACGCTGAAATGCGTTTGAATTGAACCTGTCATCGTACATTCGATATTTTTATATTTTGTTTTGATTATTAAAAAAAAAACCGGCCAAGTGCGAATCGGACTCGCACATGAAGGGTTCCGTACCACCAAACAATATTTAAAAAAAAAAACGAGCGCGACGTTAATTGAACTTAACCATTAATCGTTATAATTATGTAATTTAAGAATTACTGCATAAGTATATTTCATTTTTATTTCGTTAGTTATTTAGAAGGCGTTCGAATCTCTTTGGCTAATCCGAAAAGTAATAACATGAGTGCACTGATAGCCAGAGACAATTTTTCGCTATAGATCGTGAAGAGAATGAGCTCTGCAAAGAAAAGCGTAAATTTATTGTACCTAGTAATACAATGTAGATTTCATCATAAAATGTTTTTTTTTTAATTATCTTTTATAATAACATCACAAAAATAAAATGCACTTAGTTTTGACTTATTGACTAAACGCTATCTGTCATTTTCTATGGAATTTTTACAAAATCTTTACTTATGTACTTTTGTACATTTTATAAGTTAAACTATTAGGTACTCGTTAAATAATACAGTTTGGTTAGCTGTGATAGTTTTCCTTTTAACTGTGTTATATATTTAATAAATTAGGATTTTAGGAGTGCATATCTCAACAACTGTTGACTTAAATAAAAAAAATTGTTTGATGTCATGATATCATTTTGTAAGACATATCGTTTGGTACCTTTCGCGTTAATATACAATGAATTTTTTTTTCGTACTTCAGTCATATGTGTGGTGATATATCCCAAAAAAATTTTTTTCTTAATTTCAATACGTCGTTGTGTAGCGGTTTGTAGATTACACCTACGTTCCAAATTTCTTCTGTTTCTTCTGTATTCTTCTGCAAATACTTTCCGAGAAACACCAGACAGACAGACAGACGGACAGGCGGACGGACGGACATGGCGAAACTATAAGGGTTCCTTTTTTACCATTTGGCTACGGAACCCTAAAAATAGGCTGTAACAGCCGGACAGACACACCGGACAGAAACAAGACTAGGATCCATTTTTCCTGTCCGAGGTGGGGAAGCCTAAAAAACGTAACGATTATGCAACTGCTAATCGTAAGCTTTGATTGCTTTAATTGCATGTCATTGACGTAGTAGGAAGAAGTGGACTAACGCACACATGCACTATGCTGTCTCGTTTTAAAGTATACAAATACCACCCAATCAACTATTTACGAACTGTCATACATACTATTATGTTTTTTAATAAAATGATTAGGATATACTATGTTTGATTGCCTTGTTATTCAGCTCGCCTCCAAGTCATAAAACAGCTTGCTGAGTCACGAAAAAACTTGTACAAACGCTGTGTCAAGACCGCATATATCTGCGGTACCCTTATCCATGACGCGTCCATTAGCATAAACAAATAATTCTTCTCCAGACGTTGTTAATGTCAATTTTTATCGACGTGGTCAACCCAAGCCGATCTTTGCCATATCGATTTGTTTTTCTAAGAAATATTAAACACGATGATAAATCTCCGCTAAAATAGATATATTTTATTTTTATAAGTCTTTTTAACAGCTACGAAAACTTGAAGGAGTAATGATAAAAAATGGTTCATAAATTATGAAAATAACTGAGGTCGCCCAGTTTAAAGAAACAGATGCCGCTATGGACTTTTATATTCACTGTGACAGTTTGGATAAAAAGACTAAATAGATTAGATTTAGAATAATTAGGTATGTGTTCATTAACATTTATATTATTCCTCAAAGCTTGTGTCCAAAATTATACAAGTTTTTCAGTCACAGCAAAGAAGCAGGCAGCGCTTTCGCTCTTGCGTGGAGCAACTAATCACCCAGAAGATGAACATTGTAAAAGTGATGTAGCGTTGGTTTTAACTGTTATAATTATTTATGGAAATGCCTCGGTATTGATTTTTTTTAGCATTCCATCAACGAATCAAATTCTGAAAGATAGTTCTACTTCATCGCTCTCCCCCCTCCCTCTATCTGTCCATTGTGTTTGAAGGTCACCGTTTCGGAAAGCGCTTCCACAATAAAAGCTTATTAATATTTTTTCAAGTGGCCATATACATACATAGGTACATTAATAAATACCTTATTCTCACATTTTCAAATATTTATACATCGGGGTATTAATTAATTATTAATTAATTAATTAAATTAATAATTAATTAATTATCATTATCAATTTATCCTTAGCTTATATTATTCTAACATATAAGACACATACAAGTGTTTACTCGTATGGTCCAAAGTGAAGCGGTGAGACCACAAATGAACAACAAATTAGTAGTCGACCCACCAATGTGGGACCATGACATTGAACCTAGGAATACCCGGATGTACTCCTAGTAAGTCAGATGGCTATGTACGCAAGCGTCAACTTGAATATACTCATTCCATAGTAAGCCTACCGACCGCCAATACACTGCGGGGTTCCACTAGCACATACTTACGGGCTGCCACCAATGCATTGCTTTATTAGTTGTTCGGTGACAACAATTACTAATATAAATTAAAAATACCGAAAATGGGTTCTATAACAATAATCGATTTAAAGTTCAATGTTACGAGATGTAAAGAGATGAAAAACAGGCAAAGTTTGGACTAAATAGAAAATAGTGAGTGCGCGAGGCACAGAGTGCAACCTGTCGACAGATTTATGCTCTATGGCATCTGGCTACTTTTTCCTTTTTATTTATTCGCCCACCGATATCAAAACTATACGGAAAGAGTTTCCCAGCTAAAACAACTCTATCTAAAGTTATAAATTGTTTAATACTGTGTTATGCCTATAGTTAAGAAGTGCAAATTTGTCATTTTATTGTTGTGCAAACATAGCTATTCGACTGATCAGTAGCTGTTTCAAAGCTACATCCACTGACCGATTGACCGAGTGGTTAGAGACCCTAACTGAAGAACCAAAGGTCGCGGGTTCGATTTCCGCCCGGGACGAATATTTGTGTGCATGAACACGTTTATCCGTTTCGTATCTGGATGTTTAATGTTTATATAATAAAAAATATTAAAGTATTTTGTTTAGAGAACCATAACACAGGCATAATACTTGCTTACTTTGGGACTAGATGGCGCTGTGTGGGACGTCTTATGTATTATTGTTATTGTTAAAGAATTTAGAATTTCAAATATGCTTGGATATTTGTTTCTCCATCGACTGATCTGATAATTCCAACTCGCCATTGCATTCTACGGCGTTGGTCTCCAAATATGCAGCACATTGGAATGAACTTAATGTTTATCCAGTAGGTAGGTACTTATCAAAATATTTCTTAAATTCAATAACTACAACGTTTTTGGCATTTAATTCTTAATGCTTTTCTAAGCACAATATAATTCTGTTTATAATATTGATGGCTTCCCAATGATATTACGAAACTACGCCTCCTTCTTAGCATTACTACATCATTATCCGAATCTAAATTTTCACTCATCGCGAATTATCTATATTATTTATTTTATTTGTGATGAGCATTTTGTAGACTTTATTTCATCCCAAATTAATAACAGTAATTAACAAAATAGTTTTCCATTGAAAATCTAATATCACAGATCTGTTATGTAGGTACCTACTAAAGAGGTTTGATTAGATTTGTGGGTAAATTGGAAATTGTATTGAAAACATGGCAGCTAGTTGAAATATGAGACTCGAATATATTATTTATTTTTAAAGAAAAGTACTTAGACAAATTTACTTCCAGTAGTTCAATTATTATTTTTAATTGAACTGTTAGAACAGAAACTTTGCACTAGCTCAACCGATTGAACTGTTAGTTGAACTCTTGGAAACTTATGTAAGTAATAATAATAATAACAACGTATAAATCACAACTACGTCTAGGCCTTGATTGGGTTTTTAAATATACTTTCGTCCAAATAACAAATTTTTCTTAAAGTACAAAAGCAATGTTATATAATGTCATATAATTAATTTATTGTTTAGTTTTACTAGGTATCAGTTGTATTTATTTATTGTTATAATTTGTTAATATTTTATTTTATTGTACTGTTTAGTTTTAGTATTTGATATGTAAATACTGTGTAAATATGTAAAAATTACTATGGGGCTAGCACCTGAAAATAAATGATTATTATTATTATTATTATACATCTGTATCTTAAGTCCTGAACAAGGTCTAATACAATTAATTGATGGACATTACATAAATATGTATATGAAAAGGGAAAGAATCTAATTGCAATTAAGTTTCTACAAGCATATGCAATTCAAACACTTTATAATTATATCTAAAGTTAGGCCAAGGTATTCATCACACTCACCGCGATAATCTAAAACCGCTTTGACTCATTAATTTTCTATTTTAGCATCGACCATCATCGGCTTACTTCAAAATTCCTTTCCAGTGATTTCACTAAAACGTGACCAATAAAAAGGGATTTGTGAACTTTTCACGTTTGTTGTTAATTTTTAATACTGATTTTTGACAGGAAAATTTTATTTTTTACTTACAGCTAGTTGATTTATTATTATTGCAAAGATTCGCTATATCGGACCGACAGTTTGTTCCTCATTCAGCTGTCGGCATCAACATCATTATATTACCATACCATACTATACCATTAGCCTATTAATGCCACTGCAGGGACTTGTGCTTCACCTCGGGATGAGGAGGCTTAGCGCTTGATTCACCGTGCTGTGATTTGAACTGCCATCTATTGGTGGTAACCGGGCCCGACGACTTATCGTGCTCTCCGAGGCACAGAGTCAGTATTAGTGTGCACTTAAGTGAAAAAAACTCATTGGTACATGTCTTGGGATTTAAACCTTGGCCTTCGAACCAAGAAGCGGGCTCGCTACCACTCGGCTATCACGACTCATATAGTTATATTATAAATACGAAAATATGAACCATCACTAAAGAGCAGATTTTCAAATAACTTTTGCGGGTATGGGCCACTTTTTTAAAACGGTTGAGCCGATCTTGACAGGGTTTCTTGCGTTACTCATGTATCACTGGAGAGCAGGTTATTTGATAAATTTTATGTTTATGGGCCACCAGGGAGCGCTGCTTTAAACCTATTCCTTCAGATCGGTTAAACCGCTTTTCTAACTCAGCTTTATCACTTCAGAGTAAATTCTTGGACCGGTTTAACGATTATAAACGACCAGGGATGTTGTAGTAGATATATGTGTTTTTAAATGGCTCTGTTGAATTTGATGCGGTTTTTCGCATTACATAGTTATTACCCCATGGGCAGGTCCTTGGATTATATAAATGAAAATAAACACAAATACAAACTTAATAATGCTTATAGCAAACTGGTAAAACACTGAGCGAATCTCGGTCGCCTATCGGGCGGTCTCTCTGGGTAAGATATATACGCTAAGTGTGGAGATAGATATTTCAGTGAACTGCGTTGCTATCTCCGTTATGTTGACCTATGATAACTCAGACCTCTGTCCTCACGCGTCGTCGTGCATTACATATAGAATAATTAATATTGAATAACTAAATTAATTTAATAACATAAAAATGACTGATAACTATTCACTGTGCTCTCTGAACCAATAATAGCTAAGAAGTAACGAAAACTTTCACATCTTTTTTCACATTCCTTCGAATTGATAGTGTTAATCGTTAATTTCTTTATAAAATACCAAAATAATAATAAAAAACAGAACCCTTATAGGATCACTTTGTTGTCCGTCTGTCTGTCTGTGTGTCAAGTCCCTTTTTCTGAGAAATGCGCGGAGGTATCAAGCTGAAATTCATACCGAATACTCAGGTTTACTGTCCCTCAGAGTTGTGAAAAAATCGAACTTCTAAGCCTAAGATACAGCCTTTTATGCTGCAAATTTTCTAGACTCGCAAAGGAATCAAAACCTACAGAATACTTCCCGTAAACTCAGAACCTTGAAATTTGGTACGAAACAACGTCTTATAGCACAGATAAAGGAAAAAATGCGAAAAGCATAAACTTTTAGTTACATCATATATTAAAAATATTTTTAATAATTTTCAAGTTACAACTCTTTTCCTCATGAACGCGTAAAGGTATTAAATTGAAATTCATATGAAATATTCAGGTCTATAATACCTTTAAGCTGTAACAAAATCAAGCTTACTTTTACTTATATACCTACAGGTTTGCACGGAACCCTCGGTGCGTGACTCGCACTTGGCCGGTTTTTTTAAAATATTACTTGCCAAAATAGTCACTTTATAAATAACTATGTGGCCTTCCCCTTATTTAATAATAATAATCTTTACTGGGTCAAATAAAGAACACGAACATGACAGTGTTTGGAGATATCTATCTATGGTTTGGAGTCTCCATTTAAGCAAAAGGTACCTATGTCTATACAAAGAGACTTTAGTCTTCCATATTAAACATAATTTACTTCTTCACTTCATCAGCCCATTTTTACCCCACTGTAGGGGCTTAGGCCTCCCCTAGGGTGAGGAGGGGGGCTTAGAGCTCAAATCCACCACGCTGCTCCACTGCGGGTTGGGGACTGTAACGACCGCCATCTATTGACAGCGTCCGGGACCGACTGCTTAACGTGCCCTCCGAAGCACGGAGTCTGTGATCGTTGTGTATATAAGTCAGAAAAACTCATTGGTACACGCCCGGATTCGAACCATGGCCCTGTGGGGCCTTATAAATTTGAGACAGGTTCGTTGCGCTTTGGGCTATCACGACATAATTAACTTAATTGCTATTATTTTATTTGCCTGTGTGTGTATGTGTGTGTTTGCATTTTGAGTGTGTGCGAGGGGTGTGAGAATGTAAGAGAGTAAGAGGTATGTAAGGGGAATATTAAAGCGTGTATAACAACTTAACTATTTATAGAATTATAAAAAAAAATTGGTTTAGTTTTTCATTTATTTATTCGTTCAACTACCGTTCTCTTACTGAAATGTTATATGTATTAATTTGATAGAAAAGTAAATCCACATCTGTATTTCTCACTATAAAAGCTGCCAGGCGCGTAAAGTTGCGCGGGCGCAATGTCAGTCGCGTTTTATTTATTCAGGTTCGTATATTGTTTTAGCAAATCACATCGTGAGTATTTTCTCGTAAACCGTTTAACGGAATGTGTTGGAATGCCAATAGCGACAACCGCTATACACTTTATTTTATAGTGACACAGTTTAAGTTAAGAAACAAGCGATATGACACAAAAAGAAAGTTTAACATGTTTCATAATCATTCGAATCCTATGAAAGTGCATAAAATCGCAACAGAGAACAATTTTGTTTCTAAAAACCTAAAATAAAACTGAACGTTTATTACGGAATTGCTTTAAATAGAAGATCAGTAGGATATATTTAATACGATTTACTGACATTGGTAGGTATGCATATTATAAAAATAAATATATAAATGGAATTTAAAAAATAAATTAACACAAATAAGGTAACATCAGTCCTTTACTTTTAAAAATAGGTACTTATTCCCTTAAACACTAAAGATCAAATCTCAAGTAGGTATATACCTCATCAAGTGACTCATCCTCGTCAATGTACGAGGGTCCCACAAAGTTATTGAACGCTATTGTATAACAGTTGCAAACATTAAATTCTGTACATATTAAGTTACTAAATAATGAATCTTCTATAGTGAAAAGAAAAACATTCTGCAATTTAATTCTTGTTGATTATTCATATTGTTGATACTTGTATTATATATATACCAAGAGGAGGATAAGGTTAAATTGAGCTAAGTTGCGCTTCACAATGGTCTTCGCGAAATATCCTGTCTCGCATGCGTGCTGTGCGAGCTTTAACAGTCAGCAAAGGGACAGTAATATAATCTAACAGATATGAGTAAGTTTGGCCCACAATTATAAAGATGCGCGCCGATGGTTATTAAAATTAAAAGTAATAAGGTCACCCTGTAATATTTTTATAGAGTGTACCTGTACATCTAAATAGCGGTTACTAATATTCATAACTGCTAACTAAATAAGTTAAATAAAGAGACTGTGACGTACAGACAGGCAAAAAACAGAAGAAATGACGGAGATGGAGAAACTATAAGAGTTCCTTTTCTATCGCGCTACAATTAGTGCTGAAGATGATCACATTCCAACAGCGCATAACTTATTCCGTACCAACTAGCTGAACGGTAGCTACTCGTGGATACTTTTATTTATTTATTTATTTACTTACTTACAGTGAACCATTTAGAATCTGTATTCGTTTTATATTCCATTAGAACTTATGCTAAACACAGTAACAGGGTCACATAGGCTACTTAATGTTTACACTATAGCCTATGTTACTCTCCGTCCCTTAAACTATTTCTGTTTAGTAGAATGTGAAGAAAGGTCAAACAAAATGAACCAAAAAACAAACAATTTTTTTATTTTTTGATATTAGTAGATGATTTGAAATATGTAGGTACGTGTTCCCTTCATGGAATTCAGTTTTCAAAACAGTGTGACATATATATACTCAGGTATTTCCTTTTAGAAATGCATATGTCATTGCTGTTGGATGTGTACCGAATTCCATATACGAGTATTCCCATCCTCCTTCTTCATTATTATTTTTTTAATTTAATATATTTCTTAAGGTTGATTACTGGGAATGGGTAAATGAGCCAAGTTAATCTCCCCAAATGTTTTGGCCGCATCTAGCTATAAATGACTAATACCTCTACATTAAACAAAAATATTTTTAATTGAGTCATCATAAAAAATTGTAACTAAATGAGGTTAGGTGAAATCCCTCAACCGCAGTAACAAATACACGATTTAACATCGCGTATCCATACGTTAGCATCATTGGCATAGGTTATAAACAAGAATAACATTGTAACATGATACGAAAATACAGCTAAAGTTTATCTACGAGTAATGATCCACGTTCCGCCGTTCATAACTTTTTGGGTGGCTTCGATCATAAACGTCGAATATTTATCGTGTGGACGGTATAAAATCGTAGTTAACAACAGCGGTGGTGTCGTGCCGCACATAAAATGGTTGCTTTCCCACCGAACTCGACACTTTCTAACCGTAAACAGGGCGGGGGCGTGGATGCGGTTTTTAACGAGTTTCCTGTTACGTCATTGACCAGAATTAGCCAGGGCAGTGCTCCTCGACACGCCACACGCCCATCGCCTAGGAGTCTGTGCTGTTCCCATTTCCTGCATAGGACGTAGCAAAATCCTATCTTTAATGCAGCTAACTGTGGTTCTTTCCATAGGTTCACAGCGTGTAACAAGAAAACCAAGTCAGTGAAAACCCAATTAAAGCCGTACGAATCGTTTGACAATATTGAACATCAAAATTTCAATTCATGTGCTTGGTTGATAGTTTTACACGAATTAGCCTTTCTACGACACCCTAAAAGAGAGGCAAGCGTGATATTCTCATTCCAAAGAAGTTAGGGATTCTTACCCTGTTTACTATTTTTATCCCAATTATTCTGTCACGTCATCACATGCCATAATGACATGGCAGCGGCTAGATCGCACTAAATTATATTTATTAAAATGTAGACACATAATTCTAAAACAAAACGATTAAAGAAATTGTTCCATGAAAACCACATAGGCATTTTCAACAATCACTACTTCGTGTGACAGAGATAGCATATAGAATAAAACATAAATAGAAAAGTGACAACAATAGCAATGAATACAATCGACGATGCCATCTGATTTATTAAAGGCCATTGAAGGTCTAAGTTAGGCCAATTAGCTCACTGTTTCAGGCGTTCTATGCCGATTCGATAAATTGTGTTATACTTCAGTCTCAATAGCACAGTAGAATCTAAACAGGTTTTCTTTGTACATCGAAAAGACAAATCCAAACAACCGTGACTTCACCTGTACTCTCAATAAATCTAAGAGAAACTGTTTTCACGAACGTTGCGTGTAAATACGTGTAATATAAGAACCTAAAATTTTTGACGCATTATTGATTCAAAGACGAAATTAAAGTTAATAATGGAGAAACAAACATGTCAAGCTGCTTAACGCGCTTTGTGTTGACAGAGGCGCATAGCCTTGCTTAGTAATACACAATGTACTACATTTGTTTGGTCAGCGGAGAAGTGGTGGCGACGTACCTCAAATGTGTGCTAAGTACACAACGACACAATTTAAACACAATGTAGCGTTAAATACATTTCATTCCAGGTAAACTTGGCTTTTCTAATTCTAACTTTCGGTTTACTTACCTAACGAAATTCACAAGAAACTCGAGTTCATAATTTTTTATTGTACAAAATGACATTACCAGAAAAATTCATTTTTTCAGCATTTCTTTAATTTTATGCTTACAGATAGTGGAAAGGTTCGAAAAGTAACATCTGATTCTACCTACTGTTCATCGTGATCGAAAGTTTCCATATGCGCTTTTGGAGTCACATGCAAGAGCTGCTTTAAAAATAAACTAATACAAATGACCCAGGAATTTTGACCGAAACAAGATGCCAAATAAAACATTTAAGACATATTACGAGGTGTACGAAACCAAATGGTTAGTAGGTATGTTTTAGAGCGCGGTGGAGCAGCTGTGCAAATGTTCGCTCCGTCCCTTCGCAGTGTTCGGTTACAGTACATTAACTAAAAACGTCAGAAACTACATTTCTTACACGTGCACGTCAATGTCGTCGAATATATTTGCTGTTGATAGACGTTGTATTATTGTGAATATGTCAATAAGAACACAATCGAAGTACTTTTATTACGGTTTACCGAATAAAATGAGACAATAAAAAGCACCTACAATTTTTCTTAAAGAAATTGTTAAGATTTTGCTCAAGCCTTCATATTATGCTAAATTGCAATCATTCGAAATGGAACCGCGGAAGAAAGTGATAAAAGTAAGAGAAAAGGAAAGTAAAAGGATCTCTCTCTTTTTCTACTAAAAAGTAAATTTAAAAAAACTACCTTTGTATGTAACGAATACGTATGCGCTAATAGCATCTATGTTGAAGCCGAAATAATATAAATATGTAGTCCACGTGGCCGCGGGCGTTCGCTGGTAACCTAGTAATGTCTATTTATATATACTCATAAATGAATTATTTATTTGAGTCAGCCTAAAATGTGGCTGTCCAATCCTATTTTTTGTCCTCCCTTTATAAGTATGTCTGTCAGGCACAACTGTCTATATAGTTTGATAAACTTATTTCACATCACATCTTATCGAAGTTTATTACTTTTCGATTTTATTTTATTTTTCACATGTCGTGAAAATGCAATTATTTTCATGTTGAACATGTTATGAAAAATGAAACAAATTCGAAAAATAAGTTTTGTTTCTTATGATGTACCAAAATATTTAAAAAATTAAAAACGTATGTAAACCTAATTTTATGTTGATTTGAGTACCATATAATTTTTTTGCGCTAATCGGTTAAGGTTTAATAGACTGCAACTGTTAACACCATTTGTATGGAAATTTACCAGTAAACACTCCTCTTAAGGCTATCTCAAGTCAGTACTAATTGAAAAACACATCTTGAGTAGACAATTGAGAAAATTCAGTGTGGGCATTAGCTGAAACTTAAGTTTATGACCGTTATTATGTTTGAACCCGCTCTCAGCTCTCATCGACCGTTCTCAATACGGTTTGGAATGTCATTTATTAATACCGGCCCATATTTCCGATCATGACTGAAAAGTGGTAAACAACGACGAGCGAAGGATCGTGGGCGTTGCGTCGCCACCATCGTCGTCGCTAATGATATCTAAGTCAACAAAGCTTGGGTGATGGAATCGAGTGGTAACACTAGACGGGTAAACAAACACGATAGATTCAATGCGTCTAATGGATAGAAATCGCCTTGCGGAACTACCATCCATTAACAGGGAACCCATACCAATGTATAACGATAAAGCAAAGCATTTTATTTTATCGTCGCTTCTTATAACCTATATGGTGCTTATTCTCAACAGCAGTCACTTTCTGAAGTTCTAGTACATTTTTGATTAAAATTTAACTAGTAAATATAAAAAAATTGCTCCTTTTTTCATATTTGGGGGTTAATTAAATATGTACTTGAATTTTTTTAACGTTTAGACCATCTAGACGATCTCTAGAAAAATTGGGACTGTAACTATCCAAATTACCTGAATTCAGAGGATAAATCGACAGAGCAAATTTTGATACATTGGTTTGGTTTTGAAATATAGTAATTGATGGGATGATGACAGGTCAAAACTGAATTACCGGCACCTACGTGTATCAAACTGACATAAGTAAGCATGTCTAAATTAATATAATTCAAAAGAGATTGTAGTCTTGTCCCATCCATGTCCTATCATAAAAATTATAAGATGTCACGATTGTTTAGATTTGGTTATAAAACAAAACTGTGAAACAGCTTCGACCGATGACATAAAAATCAATGAGATCGCAATAACAGAGATAGAGACCTACCTCATACTTATACTAAGAAGAAGAAAGTTTGTTGCGAATAAACTATTTATATAAATAAAATATTTATGAGTAAAAAAGTTCTCAAAATTCAAACTCAAAAACGACTTACAAGTTCTTTCTACAATAGAAAGCTACATTATTAGCGAGTAACACGGGCTATATTTTATTTTCAAACTAGCTTTCAGAAAGAGGCTCCGGAATGCTCTAATTTTTGAGTAGATATAGTTTATAACCTGAAAAGTGACACACTTTATCCCAGGAAAAGGGGCCCCGGCACAACTATGTAGTCCACACGAGTTGAGCCGCGGGCGGAAAGCTAGTTTGTGTATATAATTGAACACCATAAATAATAATAGTTCGTAGCAGCTTTGTTACATAATCCCGAAGACGCAAACACATAGCACGAATTAAAATCGAACAAAGTGCCAGTCTGATTCATTTTTGGTTATTGCACGTGATAGCCAAAAATTGAGAAAATCAGGACGCACAGAGAACACGCGAGTAATGGAAGGCGTCGCCGTATCAAGACGAAACCGCACAAACTTTGTAATAATAGCATAAAATATCCATCAAAGATCGTAACTTATAGACACTTCCCCAGTAACTCACAAGTGTACAGTAAAGCCAGGAAGGATGTGATGGCTCATGTACTGGGAATGTTTTGCCCATCGCACCGGCGGCGCATGCGCAGCGCAACGATGACCTAACGCGTGCTAATGCTTTAAACAAAAGGTGAATGGATTTACTCTCTGATTAAAGGTTCTTTGTATTGCGTCGAAATTACATCATCTGTTTTAATTACACAAAATGTTTTCTTTATTCTAATTCATTATGCATTGAAGTCTATTACTAATGTACGTATTAGCTAATATTATACGTATAAGCAGCCTAGAAGGTAGATACTTAAAATAAAGTGATTCAATGAG
Organism: Luffia ferchaultella; assembly: GCA_949709985.1. NCBI lineage: Eukaryota > Metazoa > Arthropoda > Insecta > Lepidoptera > Psychidae > Luffia > Luffia ferchaultella. Next base: position 21,801,345 of record OX453252.1, read on the forward strand.
AATAACATTTTCGAAAACTTTATACGCTCATACTTCAGGCTTTAAATTGATTTTAAATCATAAAAGTTCGAATTGAATAGGAGCCTTCTTTCGCATTTACCGTCTCACCACTCATACTGTAGCTAACTGGTGCAAAATGGCGATTTTCAGTCTACGAGGTTCCCGCACGCCGGTCTCTAACCTCGCAGAATCCCCGCGCGTCGGTTTTCACCTCAGCAAAATTGCGTTTGACATTTGCGATACTGTGAAGTGACATTTCTGATCCTATTAAAACCAAACGCTGCTTTAAATAGCTAAACATCGTCGGTCTCTATATATATAAATACGTGAAGAAAAAACTTTAGCCCCTTTTTAAGCATACTACGCATACGAAGGAGTGTGAAATTTGGCATATTTAAAGTTTATATTGAGTAGAAAGCTAAAATCTATATACAAGTAGAATTTTTGAGATTGGACTATATGGCCAAATCCTAAACTATGAGAATTGGCAAAAAGTGTTTAAAAGGGTCATGAGCTCGATTTTTGAGGAAACAAAATCTGCATATTCACATTTTTGAAAAATCTATTACTTTAACAATGAATCAAACCACTTTATTTGATAATCTATTTACTAAAACGTGAAGAGAAAACTATGTATACCTTTTAAAGCTTATTACGGGTACGGAGGAGTGTGAGATTTGGCAAAGGACTATGGCAAGGGAAAGTTTATATGGAAAAGGATTACAAAAAGCTAAAATCTGTATATACTTAATTTGCGTTAAAAAATATTGTCAATCATATGAGTTTAATAGTCTGTCGTTTGATACAGTTTGAATTGACTTAATCTCGCCTATTTATTATTGATGGTTTCAAAAAAGTGAGTACGGTCGAACTTCGACCGCTGGGCGACTTCTAGTTTCTATTAAATGTTTAATTTTCCTCACATGCAACACAAATTGTTTTGAATCATGTAAGTTTTTTTTAAATTTTATGTGTTTCTTCAGTCCATCTAACACGAAATCAAATTTATTTGACCTGAAAGTATAGAGAAAGTCAGTGTCACGAAATTTTGCTCCCTGCTCCGTGGCAATTTCTCAGTGAGAATGTAAAAGCACTTAATTAGAGATGTGGGCTGGAGAAGGCAAATTAAGCTGTCTTAATCTATCATTTTATTATTCTCTCACCATAGTTACGGAAAAATATCTATGGCCGTATAGACACTTTGTAAGATTAATCGACGACGACGACGATTTGACGACTGCTTAGCTTAGAGGGTAGCGAACCTGCCTACGAAGCTGGAGGTCCGAACCCCAGGTCGGGTCAGTATTTATATGATAAATATCGATACTGGTACCGGGTCTTGGTTGTTATATGTATGTAGTGTCTTCGCTTGGTACCCAAAACACAAGCGAACGCTTAGTTTGGGGCCTAGACGTTGTTGTCATGTGTACGTTATTATTACTATATTATTAATCAAAAGCAAGAAAAGTAAATGTAAAATTGGTCAATGAAAAAAGTTGGATAATTAAGTTGGTAGTGTGAACAGCCTTTAACAACACCAAGATGTGTATGTACACACACAGTTATCGAAGCAGTAGCGTGCGTCATAAACATTATTGATATACGGAGTGAACCGGCGCAGCGGCGCATGCTAATAATTGCGCGTGTGAGGCCTTTGACGATCCATACTTGCATGGGTTCTGTTAATTGATTTGCACAAATAACAACTTCATATTTATAATAATAGTGGATTTAAAAATCATGGCACCTTATACGGAAATGCCTCCGGAAAAAAAGTGTAAATAGATGCAATATTAATCCTTCGAGTCATATTGTGGTCATATGAGTAAATACGTATACGCTCTGTCCGATTTGAGCTGCCGTCTTTATTTACTCTATGTTACAAACTAACAAAATTGTATAATAGTACCTACTAGCTTTCTGCCTGCAGCTTCGCTTGCGGGAACCACACATTTGTGCTAGGACCGTTAAAGGAACTCGAAGCTCCAGGACTCTGTGAAACTTTCCTACGACCACTCTTTAAGTAGTCGTAGGTTATTTATTTATTAACGTTTTGTAATCAGTAGGCTGTTCTGCGATGTGGGCTGGTGATGATGAAAGAGTTGTTTTAAGGACACATCTGTTTTATAGGAACATTATCCACTGTAGCAACTCCGGCATTTAATAACTCCAAAACTTATTTAATTACCTGCTCTTAGGTGCTTCCTATGCAATCTAAATAAAACAGCATCAAGATCGAACTAATGGCTTTAGAGAACCATATCTATTGCAACGTTCGCTGGTGACCCATAACAATTAAATTTAATTAAGAATCTGGTCTGAGTTGACATCAATGTAATGCAGAAAATCGCGTCAAAATCGACCAAGCCGTTTCTAGAGACACATCTATTGCGGCGCGCTTTAGTGTCCCTTAAATAACATTTGTCCATAAACTTTGGCGGGCGTACGAACAACAATTCACAAAAGTTTTATCTCAATCAGGTTAACCGTATAGGAACGCATATTATGTAAGATGAAAAGCAACGAAAACGTAATTATTTGTATTTTTGCCTTCAGTGATTAATTAAATATTCTTCTTCTTCAAGAGTAACTTTTTTCACGAGCATGGCAATAACGTAATCTATCATTTCAGCATGTCAAAATTTATTTATGGAATTAACCCTCTACACGCAAATCAACTTCATCAAATCTACCATTGGTACACAAAGTAAATTCTAGAAATAAATGACTAATTTTTCAAGCTCCTAACTTAAGGGGGTATGCTTTTCATACAAAAAAGAGGGTTCAGCCCGTGTCTAATCCTCGCTGTATTTCTGTGTCAATATTTACAAAAAAATATATGTAATAGGAGAAATATTGTCACAGGGTGGAATGTTTTTGTTTTTTGATGTCTCTTTCAGTTGTTTTAGAATAAGTTCCTGAAAAACACGATTTCCGTCGGTTCTTTGTTTTTGAAAATAATGAGCCATAAATTCGATATTAAAGCGAATTAAAAAAAAATGTACTGCCCTTGGGAGATCCTTTCTTAATGGCCCTGCAAATTTTAGTTCCAATTCATACACATTTCAGGGGTAGGAACAATCACGGTTCGCAAGCTATTACGACGGGTATTTTATAGGTATTTTTGGGAATTTGCTCTTGTCATCTCTGTCACTCAGGAATTGGTCGGATAAGGGGGATTGAAACGAAAATAGCGATGCCAATTCGAAGCCGCGGGTTGAAAGACTATCCCCTTAAAGAGATTGCGCGTAAAAGCAATTATATTGTAAAATAAAAATTCTTTTTAAATCAGAATTGTATTATTCGTTTTAACTTTTATCAAACGCCATTTATTAGTAAGTATTTAGAAATTCAAGGTTGTTGAAACAAATTATTAGCGAAACGTGACATGATAATCGATGTTTAAAGTACTTGTAAGGCATAACCATTATACATTGATCGGTAGTTTCAAGAGGGCTTAAAATCCGAATGAGCTGTTATAAATATGCGAGTCGTTTACAAATAGTTGGTAACGAGGTAACGCGCGTGACTTGATTGTCCAAAACTTTTTTACTAACAAACAAATACCTTATTTACGGCAAAACGGGCGTGGGAGACGTTGTCAGACGTCATACTACAAGAATACGCGATGAAGAACAAACTCGTGCGTCCGTTTCTAAAACTTTTATTTACCTAGCCACAATTTAGTTAAATTATTCTTTGTCTCTTTCTTTCAACCCAAGTGTCACAATCGGAAGATAAGGTCAAAACATATTTTAACTGAACTGGGTCTAATTCGCCGTTTTTGAATTGGGCACGTAGAAATTGTTAGTCATTTCGTTAAACTAACCCAAGCAAAAACGAACGTAAAGTGGACCTTGACGCTTTACTTCTTCTCTAGATCATAATTGTTTGAAGCGAAAGAGACAATGCTCTCGTTTTCGATAATTTTGCCTATTTTCGCATATAAATTATTAAAAAAAAGTAAAAAAATGCAAATACTCTCTTGAAAGTGCTTTTTTTCAATATTTTACACAAATCTGGGTTCTAACCAAAGGTGGTCAGCACCTGCGTACAGTTTATGAATCGTCCAGTATACAGCGCTCATAGCGGTTAAAATTGACACTTCGCTTGCTAAGTGTATTTTATATATCCCAAGGTTCTACCGTTAATGTGCCTAGCTGAAAATTCTCTCAAATTCAATTAATCGTCGCTTGTCTTTCATCGTATTTTTTGTAACAATAACACTCACAATCAAAATTTAAAAATTCTAGCTATAAGTATATGTTATATTTTAATGGTTGCTGTTTACGTGAAATATATATTTTCAAATATTTTATTTTAGAAAATATTTCTGTATTTCTTTGACGTCTAACGTATTACCCCACCACCTCTTATCGAATACTATATTCTTTACGATAATCAGCCTTTTTCATGATTTGTCGCTTCATTAATTCATGTAAGATTTATAATAATAATAATACTTGGAACATACCACATAGCGCCATCTAGTCCCAAAGTAAACAAGCTTGTATCGTGGATATTAGACAACTGATATACATACTTAAATATCCTTTATAGTACACGTATTACATAAATATTTTGAACCCAGGCACGGAACAAATAGACATGTTTATGCACACAAATATTTGTCCCACCCGAAACAATCGAATCTGCGACCCTTGGCCCTGCAGTTAGGGTCTCTAACCATTCGGGCAATCGGTCAGTCAATTATGCATACTTAGTCCTTTTTCTTCACCGAAAAATTGATAAAAATTAAAAGAATAAGTTTTAAGAACAGGTTACAGGAATACATTGTCAAATATATCGTCATAATTTTTGTGTGGATAAAAGAATTATGACTCTTACTACAAATATTTGAATACGTTTTCACACATTTAAATATTTGTGGTAAAAGTCGAGCTGAGACCCAAGAACGAGGCAGACAAAGAGCCGGGAATCATAAATAAGAGGACGGGAATGGGCGTGGGCCGGGAGTGTACGTGCACTTGACGTGTACCTTGTACAGTATGCTGAATAATATATTGTTCATTTGTTAAGCATTGTATGTAGGCACTATGTGGGTATCTATGTACACCCTTACAATGTGGATGGGTGTACACAGCCTGTTAGCTTTCGTTGAAACACCAGTAGGGAGACAATAATGCTATAGTTTGACAACTCTTACGCATATCAATAGGGTCATTATCGGCCAATCGGCACATTTTCTATTGGCGCCAATAATAATTAAATAGGACCCGCCTGTGTATAAATGTCAAATTTTACTTCTCGTGTCGGATATGATAATAGTTTGAAAATGTAATGTGTAAAAGTATGGCGTGCATTCATATGTGATCAAATGCGTCTATCGAACGACATTATTGCCACCATTTCATCTTAAGTTCGACAGTTTCATGTGCAGTTAAATTTCATACCTTTCGCTTAGATATTGCTTGTCAACTTAACTACAGAAATCCTTTTGTCTTAATGTATATCAAATACTTCATACAAAATTTGTCGGCGGAACGTTCCAACCTGTTCTAAATTCATTCATCATCATCAATAGCCTTTTTTATCCACTGGTCATAAAAGTTCACGTTTTAACATCAAACATCATTACAGGCAAGATACATTTGTGTTCACACAATGTAAGAGTACTAACGCTTCATCATCATCATAAGCCCATTTTACCCCACTGCAGGGGCTAAGGCCTCCTCCAGGGTAAGGAGGGGGTTTGGAGCTTAAATCCACCACGCTACTCCACTGCGGGTTGGGGATTGTAACGACCGCCATCAATTGACTGCGTCCGGGACCGACTGGCTTAATAATATGTAATTTCCCGAATGTAACCCAGATCAGTTGGATTCTTCTATGAGCCTCGGTGCTGAAGTTGAATTAGCATCTAACCGATCCTGAATTCATAAATTTCACTATCGATACCAGAAAACCCATTATAATACAGGGTAGGTGTAATGAGTTTTCGTCCGGAGCTATCTAAATATAGCGCGAACGTGTTTAGCTAATGGAGCGTGCGCAGGCGCAGGCGCGGGCCGCTCGTTAACGGCGCATTATTTCAGCTTATTTTTAGATCAATTTATACTATTTACTGTAGCCATTAGTCATGGTGGCTGTCGTAACTATTTTTCAGATTAACTTTTCATATTATCGAGCGTCGTCATTATATGCAGTACAGTACAGTTACTTCAAAATAGTCGTATCGGTGATCAAGAATGATCATGGTCGTTTTCTTTTTAAACTGAATTTTCTACTAGCATAGTATACAAAAAAATGATTTTAGATTTTTTTTTTGAATTTCCAAATTTTAACGTAGCCTCCATAGTTGTCTGATTGTAATCCGAAAATAGGTTGGTAGATACGTATACTGTAAGTCCCTTGCCAAATATTAAATTTTTAGAAATTACTTACAATTTTGGTGTTGGGCTGTCGTACTATTGTTTTTATGAATAAACAAGCATATATACAGTAAATGGAACTTGCAATTAGGTACCAAAAATTCAATCATTTCCAAATTATGAGTTTACGTATATATAGATACTATGCGAAACGATGAACTTATTTTTGTTATAATGCCTATGGGTAATTGTCGATATAATATGTAAGCTACAATGTGTGATAATACGCTGACTTTAATGTCTCTATCCGCACTTTCCCGAAGATTTATTTGTTAGTGACGGTATGAATCAGGAGTGTGGAGTGGCCACATTGTAGAGCCAGCCCGTACCGGCTATCGCGCCTTAACTGAACCTTTATCAACTCGTCACATCCATAAAGGGGTCGTAATGTAATACAAGTGACAGCAACATCTCCATAAGTCCTCAACGATTTTTGCTTTGTTTATATTTACGCGAAGATGCAAATGCGGCAAGGGAATAAAAGTTTGATTTTGCTGTTAACAATTTATTATTACTTCGTGACAAAGAACCTAATCTTTCAACAATATTCAAATTCGTGTACATTTTATATGATTTTTATTTTCAAATAAGATAAAAGATACACACATAAATAAATATACCATACAATAGAAGACAATTAATTAACACAAACAAAACAACATAAATTAGAATTGGTTACACAAGAAAAAGTGGAGAGTGGACAACAGAAAATTCAAAACGTATAGGCAAAATTAATAATATAATATTTAAATTTGATAAATTAAAGGCGGAACTTGACGTTATTTACTGTGATGACGATTTAACTAATTTAAAGTCTACAACTAAAGTACTGGATTTTATTACAATCAATCGTCTAGAAGAGGTCTTTCCCGAATTCGTAAAATTAGTACTATTCATTTTAACACTGCCCGTAACTAGCATATCTGTTGAGCGAAATTTTTCGTACTTAAAACGCATACAAAACTATTTAAGAAATACTATCGGTTAAGTCCGCCTTAATGACCTAGCATTGTTATCAATAGAAAAACAATTGTTAAAACAAATTGATTACGAATTCCCTAATTTTATCAACAAAATAATAGATGACTTTGCTCACATGAAACAGTGTAAATAGATTTAAAATTTAAATAATTTTTTAATTATTTTACGTATTCACACAAACGATATGTTACTTGCGTTATTTATTTTGTCACAATGATGACGATATGAACGCATATCTACCTACTTAGCTTACTTCTGGTGGGGGAGGATAGTACTGGTGATGCTTTATTTCGACTGAGGGATGTGTTTTCTATTACTTTATCTACCTTTTACCTAGATTTATTACGTAGTCAGATAGACATTAAATTCTTTTACGTTTGCATAACTTTTCATTACATCATAAAATGTAAAAATTTGAAATACGTTTTATTAAATTTTTTATACAGCCATAAATTAAAGAAAACAATTACCATCCCTGCTCAATGTTGCCTCACTACAAAATACCTTTCGAAGCCGCCACTGGTTTTAATAGAGTCAGATATGTCACTTCACAGTATCGAAAATGTCAAATACAATTTCACGGGGGTTAAGATCTGCGCGCGGGGCACTCGCGGTCTGAAACTCGCCATGTTCCACCAGCTAGCTAGAGTATGAGTGGTTAGAGTTAGACGGTAAACGCAGAACAGAGCTTCTAGTAAATTTGTACTTTTATAATTAATATTTATTCGTGTATTTGAAATCCTGAGTTGCTATTTTTAATTTTACTAGTGGCCCAATGGTAGAAATTCGATCGTACCTACTCACTTTTTTGAAGTCACTAATAATAATAAGGTGAGATTAAATAAATTCAAATTGCATCAAACGACAGACACTCGTATGGTGGGCAAAATTCGTAACACATATACATAAATTTTAGCTTCTGGCACTCCTACTCCACATAAACTTTAGCTATCCCAAATCTCCATCATATCAAAAAGGGGTACGAGTAGATTTCCCTATACCTTAGTTCAGGACGACAAAAAATTAAGTACACATTCGACATCTAAAAACCACTCCTGAATACTAGAATTTATTTACTTACAATCTGTGTATATATTAGGTACCAACTTGAACTATTCAACGCTTCAGCTTCCTGGGTCGAACTGTTTCAAAGCGCTCCTATTTACAAGTTATGCTATAAAACACTTTCGATTGAAAACCAAAAGTATTTTATTACATGCAACATTTGCATGTAGCTCTAGAAAATGTACTTGGGATTAATTGCCATCTTACTGGGAGCTAATCAAGTTTATTTCGTGTCGGGTAGAACCCTCGACATCTGCATATCCAATTCATTTCCATATTTCACAAATAAATATAGTTGTTCTTGCGATTCGTATGTAATGTATATACTCCACGGACAATTAAACGGAATAAAGATCTGTTTTATTTGATAAATTCATTAGAATCTTGGGTAATAGTTACCTCCTGTGAAAAGTGATATGTACTTTTCAAGAACGCAAAAAAATGGTGGGCTAATTTTTTATACTTATTTTATAAATGTTTTTATGGTTTTACTTGGCTACTCTAAGATGGTGGTGGTGTAGTTAATTTTTTTGTATACTCAAACTATATTTTCAAAAATATTTTACTTTTGTTTTATTGATTTTGAAGATACCGTCTGGAAAAACAATACTGAAACAATAGTGGAATTAGAGCGATACCTACAGAATAATTTATAAATAAGTTTAGTAACTTGTCAATAAGTAAAACTAAAAATATATTTTGTAAACATACTCTCGTTCGCAGATCCAACAGCGATTTTAAATAAGAATCGAGAAAAAGAAGTCAATACTTTCCGAGTGAAGGTTGTTTAGTACCTAACATATTGAAGCAATAAAATTGTTTATTTTACGCTTATGTTCCATCGAGTGCGAATTCATTTAATATTGAAAGAGAAATGATGTCGTTCATTAATTTAAGAACTTTTAACTTAATTTAACATCAGATAGACGATCTATACTATGTATAATGTAATATCCATTACCCTTTTTTATACCCCACTGCAGGGGCTTAGGCCTCTCTTCAAGATGAGAGGGCTTGGAGCTTAAATCCACCACGCTGCTCCAATGCGGATTGGCGAATCATAACGACCACCATCTATTGACAGCAACCGGGAGACCGACTGCTTAACGTGCTCTCCGAGGCACGGTGTGATAGTGATAGTTAATATACTTAAGTCAGAAAAAAATCATTGGTACACGCACGTATTCGAATCACGGCCACATGGCCTTATAGATTGAAACAGGTTCGTTGCACTCGGGCTATCGCGACACTAATGTAATATATCTAATCACAATAATTTCGATATTTTTTTAAGTCGTGAATGTAACCTGCATCACTGTAAAATTAACGTTAATTTGTATTGTCCAACATACACACCCTTATAATATAATTTCACCCTTTTGAGCATAATATAGCTAAAAATATCATGAGGTGGTATTTTTAAACATCGCGGTAAAAATAAAATCACTCGGTCCAACTACATCAATAGTTCAATGTGTTAATATCACCGAACTTTGAATTAGTTCATTAGAGGAGTAATGCTGACCGTTTAGTTCGAGAACTAAAGTTATCACATTTGAGCCATAGGAGACGGGCGGAACGCATTTACGAGTATCGTCCACGCGATGGATTATTGAAAAATATTTAAGATAATCATAGTTGACAACATTTGTCGGCTTTGACTCATTGATTTTAGAAAGCGTGCGCCTTCTAATTTGTTTCATTTAAAGTTCGATGGTTATGTCATGCATAGGTAGGCCCTGGCAATTTAAAAAATTGTCACAAAAACAACAAAATCTATACTTGCAACATATCTAATCGTGTAATAAGCAATGGTTCATAAACCTTTTATTATAATAAATGACGAGTCTTAAAAGAAGTATGTACTAATTGAAAAACCAATCCAAACTGTATGCACTGGTTTCCTTACACGAAACTCTTGTGCTGAGGACCAGTGGGACAAAAACAACACTATCACATCATCATCATCATCATCATCAGCCCGTGTAGCCCACTGCAGGATATAGGCCTCTCCTATATACATAATTTATATACATAATTTTATTTCAACGTTAATTTATTTGCAACATGGGTTTTTATTGCAATAAAGTCTATTACTCGAAATTTTGAAACTCAGTGAAGCTCTTAAAGCCTGAAACAAAAATTAAATTTCGTGAATGTGAAGTGATTAGGAGGCCCTTTGTACGAGTTAAGGGACGAGCGGAGAGCCCGTTAACTCGATCGTCGCGTTAACAAATTTAATCTGGTCCCTGTCATGTGAATACCGTTAATGAGTGCTAATGAATGCTAAGTGGGGCGGGCGGGACGACGGCCGCCCTGCGCCCCGCCCTAGAACTTCCTTTGCCCTCTGGCTATATCCACAACTAAAACCTGTGGATATAGCATTACGACGTGCTTATAATGTTGGCTAGTAAACGATCCCAACGTCTAAAATGTTGAGTCAAAGTGAAAGTAAGTATTTACTTTTGTGACGACTTAACCTTGCAAAAAGGTTTTTTATTAAATTGTCAATAAATGTAGTAATACTTTTGAAAGGTAAGATTGTATTTAAAAAAAAAAACTAAATATCAAAAAACTCAAATGTAAGAATGATCATTCATTCATAATTCAAAATAAAATAGAGCGTAATATCATAAACTAAATAAATTTGACAGCAGCAAACGGACCGAGCCGAGTGTATTCGTGCTGTTATGCCTAATATGAAATCTAAAACAATTAAAGTCAAGGTTATGTTTCGGCGGTGACGAATCACTAAATGTTCTGACGTATGGCACTAGTTTATCCCGTGCTCCGAACACTTGATACAAATGTTCGGAGGCAGGATTTAATCTTCTTTACCTAGTCTTACCCAAAGCAAAAACCTTTTAATATGCTTGGACCAAAATTTTCAACATATGGTTTTTATATTTTTTCCGAAAATATAAATTAATATATCAATTTTACCTTCCTTTTGAAAAAAAAACATAAATTCTGTAATTTTCTTAGTGATTTTGTTTAAAAAAAATTATTAATGAGATTTTTCTGTGACGTCATCTGGATAAATGTTGACTATTTACTTTAATTTATTTTATTTTATTATTTATTACTATTTATTTACTAAATTTATTATTTATTTTTTTACTTTATTTACGTCAAATTTAACGTCAAATAAATTTTCATAAATACCTAGCAAATTCGTAAATAAAAAAAAGATATTTTGAGATTTTATTATATTTTAGAACCTTATTCCATTTAATTTTAATTACCATCAACGCAATATTAAAATTTTGGTCCAAGCCCATTCTGTTTCTACGCAGACTTTCTTCTTTATATATCGTGTACGATATTAATCATTTATTTAATAAAAATTTCGTATATTAGTTTATTTCCGGACGCAGCTGCGTCAGCGCCATCACTCTTTTTCTAAAGGGATTGAAGGGTTGGGTTCTAAAAGGATTACTCATATTTTCACAATCTTAGTCACGGAACTATTTCAAGACAAAATTATGTACCTATTATAATTAGATTTTTAATACTTTTTTTTTTAATTTACCTCTAGATTAACGTGTGTGTCCGTGATAATTATTAAAATGTAAGTTATGAAAATAAACATAAATAAGAGGGAAAAAAAGTATATCATATTGAAATTTTAACGGATATTATGCACAGATATTTTTTAAATGCTAAAATTTCATAACGTACTTATATAGGTATATAGATACGGCCTGCCGTTCAATATTTCTATTTACTTTCTGTAATAACATAGAACTGACCTTTAATTTTTGGTAGAAGTATAGATTTTTAATAAGACACTTATTTTATTATCAGACACACCTTCTAACTGTTTCATAATTAAATACATTAAATATCAATTTAGATAATTGAAGGCGCCCACGAGTTCTTCTTTGAACTTCGTCTGGGCTCACTCCTGAAGCGTGAGCGTTTTAGTGGACTGTATTTATAGGTATAGCGAGGGGCGATAGCGAAAGGAGAGGAAAGACTAAAGGGACTGACCTTGACGCAGCAACACACATATAAGTCTTCGCTGTCAGCCAGGAGCTCCTCCAGTCAGGCGGCGGCGCGGCACCAACACGTAATCGGGCACACTCCACAGTTTATATATTATAGCGTTTGTTACACAATATTATTAGGTTTTTATATGAGTTTTAGGCGATAAGCGATTATGCGTTTAGCGTTTTATATTTTCAGTGCGTCACATAGGAAAGACAACAGCGGACTGAATGTAAAGGAAAAAGCGGGTAGTGCGGAAACAAGAATCAGGGATGCGGCGTAGCCATTGCCCCCGGCCACTGAAAGACTCGCTTTCAATTGCACAAGGAAAAATGAAAGAAAAATATTAAAATAAACTAAAAATTTAACAAAGAAAGCGGAGAATAAATTAAATTAACTTATTGCTATTGCGTGGGTAGAGGACAGAGACGCACGACTGGTCTCTTGTAAATTCCAGTTGCAGTCTTAACTGACGCAACACGGACTACTCCGTCGACTCCTGGGAATGTAGAGACTACTACGCCCAACGGCCAATGAAGGATAGGGGTATCATCAGTCATTACTATTACAATCGTACCCTTTTCGATTGGTTTAGAAGGTGTATTCCATTTCTCACGCGTCTGTAAAAGATGTAAGTACTCTAACTTCCATCTTTTTGAAAAAGATTGTACCATATTATCCAAAAGCTTATATCGTTTTACTAAATTACTAGAAAACTCTGTCTCATCTACAAAAGGTAAATGTTTTATTGGACTTGACATTAAAAAATGCGCGGGCGTTAGAGCAGAAGGCTCCGATGGATCAGAACTCAATAGCGTAAGCGGACGCGAATTCAGTACGCACTCTATTTGCACCAATACTGTCAACAATTCTTCATATGTTAAAATCTGCGAACCTATTACGCGAAACAAATGAGTTTTAAACGCTTTGACGTAAGTCTCGACATGTCCATTAAAATGAGGACTGCGTGGAGGTATGAGTTTCCAGGTGATTCTGTTTTCTGATAACTCCTTTGCAAATGAAAAATTGTAATTTTCAGAACATAAAAATTTATAGAGTTCATTAAGCGTATTTTTTGCTCCTATAAACGTCGTACCGTTATCAGAGTACATACACGAAACCGCACCCCGTCTGGCAAGAAAACGTTTAAAAGCTGAAATGAATACGTGCGTTGTCAGATCTGAGGCTATCTCTATATGTACAGCGCGCGTTACGAGGCACACAAATATGCACAAATAGCATTTTATAGGACGAACACCGCGTTTTCTATAAGGCGTATTGCTGATTGGACCTGCATAATCTACAGCTGTATGCGTGAAAGCTTTAGTTTGCTGTACACGACAAGCTGGTAAATCAGACATCATAGGAAATGTATTTTTTGGATTAACCTTAAAACAAAAGTAACATTGATGAACAATTTTGCGAACGGTGTTTCGACAAGATAAAATCCAATAGCGTTGTCTAAGTATAGACTTAAGTAGTTGCGGCCCAGTATGACAATGTTTCTCGTGATAATATTTTATTATGAGATCGACAATATAGTCCTTTCGAGGTAATAAAATAGGATGCTGCTGATCATAGGATAAGTCTGCATTACGCAGGCGTCCACCAACGCGCAACAATCCGTATTTATCTAGAAATGGGTTTAATTTTCTGATTTGAGGCGAACATTTTTTATTTGAAATTAAACATTTTATATCGTCAGCGAAATATTTAGATTGCATAACCTTAATTATTTGAGTTTCAGCGAAATCAAATTGTGAACTGGTAATTACTTCAGCGCGAGGTAGTTTCTTTAAAAAGCGATAAATGTAAATAATAGAGCGAAGTAGAGCGTTCCACGAAGAAAAGCGTTGTGATAGCGTATACAAAGTATGAGGTTCTTCTTCGGCCGACGTAGCCAAAGCGATTACCTTTGATTCGGGTACTTCTATATTATCAGGAGGTTTGAACCTTTTAATAGGCCAACTTTCAGGTTTTTGCTGTAACCACGAGGGACCATTAAACCATAATGGATGGTCAATTAAGCGTAAAGGTGTGATACCACGAGACAAACAATCACTCGGATTATCGACTCCATTTAAGTGATAAAAATGTCGCGGAGGAAGCGTATCAATAATTTTTGTAATTCGCGTAGCAACAAATGTTTTAAATTTATGCGGAGACGAGTGGATCCAGCATAGAGTCACCATAGAATCGGTGAAACAATAAATATCGTCAATATTATGACGAGGAGCGTATGTGTCGATGACTAGACGCGTTAATTTAGCCATAAGTAGCGCAGCGCACAACTCCAAGCGAGCGATAGAAACAACTTTAAGAGGCGCTACTTTAGATTTCGCGCAAACCAAACGTATAATAGGCGGGTTGTTAGCGTTAGATACGCGTAAATAAATAACTGCGCCATAAGCTTTTTCACTAGCGTCAGAAAAAGCGATTATAGAAATTTTTGAATTTCCAGTTACACCTAAATGACGCGGGAATTTTAATTTAGCTAATTCAGGAAGTTCGGAAATATATTTATGCCAAATTTCAGCTATGTGCGGCGGCGTTGGTTCGTCCCAGTCCAATTTCAAAAGCCAAAGCTGCTGGATGAGAACCTTAGCAAATAATATGACCGGTGCGATAAACCCAATTATGTCATATTGACGAGCGATGACGGACAAAATATTTCGTTTTGTACATAGTCCCTCCTCTATGGACACGACAAAACTAAATTCATCAGTAGACGGTGACCACTGAAGTCCCAAAATCTTTAAATGTTGTTCCTGTTCAAACTGAACAGCCGAACGGTAGCGATAAGACTCGGGCAACGAATCTAACAATTCAGCAGAATTACTAGACCATTTTACCAAGTCAAAGCCCCCGGCCTTGAAGAGACCCAGCAACTCATTCTTAAGTTTGAGTGCATCAGGTAGCGTGGGAACAGAACAACACACGTCGTCCATATAGGCGGCGCGCGGTACGAGATCCGCGGCGAGCGGGTATGTGTCTTGTTCTTCGGCGGCCAATTCGCGTACGACCCGCATAGCGAGATAGGGACTACTACGTAATCCAAAACAGACGCGATTGAACTCATACGTGACGAGAGGTTCCGTAGAGTTGTAACGATAAAGTATTTTTTGAAATTTGCGATGTTCTTCCTGAACCAAAATTTGCAAATACATCTGCCTGATGTCTGCTGAGAAAGCTATACTATAAAAGCGAAACATGAGTAATATTAAAAATAAGTCATTTTGTAGATTTTGCCCTGTATATAATATGTCGTTGAGTGATAGGCCAGAAGTGGTTTTGGCACTCGCGTCTAACACTATACGCAACTTCGTCGTGGTTTTGTCTTGACGCACGATGGCGTGGTGAGGGATGTAATAACCACTTTCAATATTATCATCATAAACTGGAGAGATATAATTTTTATCTAAATATTCTTTGATAACCGCATTGTATTCTAAGCGCAAAGTAGGCGAAGCATTAAGTTTTCGTTCCAAAGAAAAATATCTATTTTTAGCGATTGTATACGAGTCACCCAAAGAAGCAGAGTCGCGCGAAAAGGGAAGCGCGACGCTGTAGCGTCCAGACTTGTCTCGCGACAAATTATCTTTAAATATAATTTCGCATTCACGATCCTCAGCATTAAGGACAGGCGCGGTATTAACTTCTTCAAGTTGCCAAAATTTTTGTAAAATCGTATTTATACAGGGTTGAGTAACAGCGCAACAAGCAAGAGATATGTTACTGGGATTATTTTCAATATCTACATTGCCTATAATCATATAACCGAAGACAGTCTCGAAAGCTGTCGGCATACCCGGAGGCCCCGTTACACGGCCCGACAGTAAAATTTGTGAAAACATCGAACCCCCCAACAAAAGATCGATATCACCCGGAACCGAGTAATATTTATCAGCGAGCGTAAAATTATTTAAATAGGTAAATGAAGTAGTATTTATATGAGCGGTAGGTATTTTATCCGTAATTCGATCGATTACAAAAGCGTTAATAGAATATTTAATATTTTTATTTATTAATGATGACACTTTAAGTGTTAACATGCCCTTAATTGAACTAGCGGAGCCACCTATGCCCTTAACGACAGATCTAGTAATTTTATTATAGCGTAAATTTAATAATTTGCAGCAATCTGCGGTTATGAAATTATTTTGTGAAGCTGTGTCCACTAGACCTCTAATAGTATGTAAGTTACCCAAGTTATCTTCAGTGTTTAATTGAACAGTTCCTAATAAACAAGTGTTCAAGCGTTCAGAACTAGATTTAATATTACAAAGAGATATTTTATTATCGTGTGACGCATCCACTGTGGGCGCAGGCGTCTGAAACCGGTTAGCGGGGCCGCCGGCGGCAGCCGAGTGCTTCAGCGTTTCAGAGGACTCCGCACGAACGTTTACGGTTTGCGGTTCCGTATGCGACCTCATTTTTCTACATAAAAGTGAATGATGTTTGCATCCACAGTAGCGACATAAAACCGTAGATTTACAAGCGAAACTTACATGATATAAACTCAAACAATTAGAACATCCATTTCGTTTTTTAATAAAATTAACACGATCATTAATTGAAAGGCGTTTAAAAGAATCACATTTATATAATTGTGTATGTGTGGTTTGTTTACAGCACACACAAGCATTATCCACTACGACAAATGAATGCGTAGGCTTCGAGTAATTTTGTTCTGCGTTATTTTTACCATACTTCTTTGGCGGGGCAGAAGTAGTAAGATATAGAAGAAGGCGTACGATCCAATATTTTGGATTGTTCATGAAGAAAACCGATTAAACTATTGTACGTAGGTATGGATTCGTCACGTTTTAACATTTCAAAGGCGCGCGATGTTTCCGAATCCAGTTTCTTAAGTGCTACGTGGAGTAATATGAAATCCGTCAAATCAGACAATTTCAAAGATTTCAAACTAGCGACCGCGGCGGCGAATTTATCTAAAAATAATTCTTTATTTTTTGAAGAAGCGTAACTAGCAGCTTTAAAATTAAATAATTGATCCAAATAAGCGGAAGCGAGACAACGTTTATCCTCATATTTTTTAACCAAAGTTGACCAAATCTTTTCGTAATTTTCCCCGGTGGGAGTGATTCCGGAGCACACTGATAAAGCACGACCAGAAAGTTTTCCTATTAAGTATTGCACTCTTTCGTGATCTGTTAAGTTTTCGTTTATATGAATAGTATTTTTGAAATTTTCATAAAACATTGGCCACTCAATAGGATCACCAGAAAACGACAATAACTCCAACTTAGGTAATTTTATAGTACTCTTCTTGCTTTCAGAATTGTTACCAGTATCGTTGCATGTAGACTTAGGAACTTTAAGAGCGTTAATTTTGCTTTCGACCCGCTTAATACGGCAATATAAATCATCAAACGCATTCCAAGATTGAAAATTAGGTACCGCGTCAGGATTCAAAGTCAGCTCAAGCAAATTGATTTGTTTTACTAAATCAGAAAATTCATCGCGAATCGATTCCAATGTAATAATACTGGACAAAAACAATTCTTCTGATACTGTATCTTCAAAGGCGTTTTTTGCGTAATTATAGATGTATTGCAACCGACTAAACATTGATTCACGTTGCGCAGTTAACATCGTTATTTGTATTTTAATATCTGCCTCTTGCAGTGTTACTTCACCTTTTGTAGGCATATTTGAAGTTAAATATATTTATAGAATCAATAGAATTAAAACTGAAAACGTAAGAAACTAGACGATTCAATAAATGACGCAATTACTGCCTGTAACATGCACACGCGGCACGCACACAAAAGGTGCGCGCGCGTAGATGCGACGCGATGTTTACCTACCTACAAAGCGAAATAATTATAAATTCTTAGATAAAATTTTGATATAAAATAATTTTATATTTATATAAAGCGTTTCGTGCGAGAAATGGAATCTACCTTGTTCAGTAAAGACTGACAGAGTAAGAATAGCGTAGTTTAAAAGAATTGTATGAAGGGAAGCGTGCAGCGAGTTATTTTAAAACTTTTGGTAAAGACCAGAATTTTATGAAGCGGGCGTGTTCAGAAGAACAAATTATTTTTTTAAACCTTCGGTTCGAAGGAACATATTATTTTTTAAACCTTCGGATCGAAGGACCATATTATTTTTTAAACATCCGGCTCGAAGGACCATATTATTATGAAGGCGCCCACGAGTTCTTCTTTGAACTTCGTCTGGGCTCACTCCTGAAGCGTGAGCGTTTTAGTGGACTGTATTTATAGGTATAGCGAGGGGCGATAGCGAAAGGAGAGGAAAGACTAAAGGGACTGACCTTGACGCAGCAACACACATATAAGTCTTCGCTGTCAGCCAGGAGCTCCTCCAGTCAGGCGGCGGCGCGGCACCAACACGTAATCGGGCACACTCCACAGTTTATATATTATAGCGTTTGTTACACAATATTATTAGGTTTTTATATGAGTTTTAGGCGATAAGCGATTATGCGTTTAGCGTTTTATATTTTCAGTGCGTCACATAGGAAAGACAACAGCGGACTGAATGTAAAGGAAAAAGCGGGTAGTGCGGAAACAAGAATCAGGGATGCGGCGTAGCCAATAATCTTGACGTGGGCCAATGAAAACTAGTTAAATATTTTAAAAAGAAGTGTCCTAGTATAGTTTTAAAATTGGTTTCCCTTTCAAATGACTGCGGAACGGTAATGTGTCCATCAGTCTGTATATGTATGTTTATTAGTTTTTTTTATTTGTGGCGCTCAAAAGACGAAACGCCTACAGGCCGATTTTGATAATTCTTACATTATCAAATAGTATTAATCTTCAAAAATAATTTTATGGCTTCTCAAGTAATTTTTTTTTTTTTAATGATCAGTGAGGATCTTTAACGATACGAAATTAGTTTGTAACTGTTCTCACTTACATTTTTATTTATTAAAAGCTTTCCGCCCGCGGCTGCACTCGCGTGGTCTACACGGTTGTACCAGGACCCCTTTTTCCGAGATAATAATAATGACGTATACATTACAACAACGTCTAGGCCTCAAACTAAGCATCAGCTTTATTACAACCGAGATCCGGTTCCAGTATCAATATTCATCATATAAATACTGACCCGACCTGGGATACGGACCCGGGACCTCCAGCTTCGTAGGCAGGGTCGCTACCCACTAGGCTAAGAGGTCGACGATCGAAATAAAAAGTAGCCTAGTCACTATTCAGCTTATAAATTATATCTATGCAAAAAATGCGGAGCCGCGGGTGGAAAGCTAGCTTGAAAATAAAATATGACGCATGTTACTAGCTGATTATGTAGCTTTTTGTAGAAGAAAATTAAAGTACTTTTTGAATTTATCCATAATAACCAAAAAATCAAATCTTTTCTCTTTATAGATAATATTAATATCACATCCTGAAAACATAATAAGAAATATATTTTAGTGATTCTTTAGAAGATGTAGAGTAACTTTGTAATATCCTCATAATCAGTAAACAGAATGATCGAGCAAAATGATAAAAAGTATAATAAATATATTTTTGGTGTTCTTTATGCAATCATCCATTCAAATAAATAATGTACCTACTGTCGGTGATGGTTATTTAAATTAGGTAGTTTTGTTCTCTCAGGCAAAGAATAAATCAATATTTGTTCAGCTAAACAGTTAGCAGTAAAAGCACAATGTTGCAGTATTCACGGAATGTAATTAGCATAAACACGGCAAATGGCCGACCGGCTCTGCCATCAATCTAGTACTTAATTTCTAAGGCAAAGTGATAATTAATCATAGTTAGAGTTCACAAATCTTGGGTTACATTGTAAAGTTGTTGGTGAAATCTGGTCGCTCCAGATTCAAATCGTCTGAATGATGCAGTCTATGGTTCACGTACAATTGGTCGTCATAATCTTATATTTATTATTATTTTAGATTTATGAGTAAAAGGTGAAAGGACGTTTTTTTAATTATTTCGTTTTTTGTACATTTTTTTATAAATTTGATTTGTCCTCGTCCTCGCCACTTTATATAATATTCAAGTAATATTTATATAATGGTGCATATTATTCATATTTTAGAGAATACAGAGCTTGTTTTTCATTTTTCAATGCATAAATAAATCTGAAAACCTAATTGAAATTCCGAAAAAGCTATAACCTAAATGTAATTCGATACATTGAAGAAACTTCTTTGCATAATTACCGAAAATTTATTAGTAATTATATTAACTAAGTATCAAAGCTTCACTATTGGTGACGCTGTCGATGGAGCTTCTGGTTGTCAATACGTTAATAGCGAAAATCGAATCCACGAGCTTTGTATCAAAAGAAGGGTGCTAAGCCATTTTCATCTTATTTCGTTTTAAATAAATTAAAATGAATTCAGTTGAAAACACAGTCGGTGTTTTAGTGTTGAATTTCGTCTCTTTGATGTAAATGGGGGAACTTTGTAATACTGACGTGACTTGTGAAATTGGTCCAAAATAAATGATAATGTCTATTATAACCATTAGCAATGATAGGCCTGCGATATTTGTATCCATCTATCGTATTAATTAATCACAAGTCTAATTACAGCATTCACCCGATCGCTGTCAACTATACACGGTATCGGTGCTGGGTACGTATTGAAATTAGGTTGTTACGTCACGCCCGCATGTCTAAAGATAAAAACGAAAGGGTGACTGAGGCCATATCTTTAATCCAATCTGTCGAGGCGCAGAGACACTTTGGCCGCACGCTCGGCCCATCCATCACCCGACGATTGGGAGGGAGTCCGCTCATTGAGTAATTGTGGGAACGGACCTTGGACCCAGCTCGTAGTCAGTCCTAATTCGGCTGCTGATGAAGCACGATGACGAAATACTCTAGCCAATCTCAGAGGAGAGGACATGTGTCGTCTAAACGTGAAAGACTATGAGTATACCTAATAATATTATATTACAATAAGATATAGCGTTTTCAACATGGTCGCTCAGATGAAGTCGGTATAGATGACGTAAGGATATCTAAGGACAAAACGGAGTCGAGATCTAACGAACACTGCTCACATTCGTATATCGTAAGCGATGGTTGGTCGAACTTTTTAAATTGATGAGAAAATTAAAACATATCACATCATCTGCGACCATCAGATCCAGTTGAAAATTCAATTTAGTAGGTAATATCTAGTACTAAATGAGATATTACCTACTAAATTGAATTTTCAACTGGATTTGATGCGACCCTGCCTACGAAGCTAGATGTCCCGGGTTTAATCACAGTTCGAATCAGTATTTATATGATGAACATTGATACTGGTTCCGGGTATTGGTTGTTAAATGTATGTGGTGTCTTCGCTTGCCACCCAAAACAAGCTAATGCTTAGTTTGGGGCCTAGACGTTGTTGTGATAATACGTTATTATTATTATTAATAATGAAATGAAAAAATTAACTTTATATTTCAACGTACCGCTTACAGCAAATTACAGTCATTAAAATAATCGTGTGATAATTTTTTTCTAAGTGCGTAGCAGCTTAAGATGTTAACCAGTCAGAGCAAAAAGATAAATCGGCGATCATATCAGCCTATCAACACTTAAGATATTCATTCCAAACTTGCAATATTGGAAAAATCAAGTCAATACAAGAAAATGACCATGGTGATTACAAAATTATTTTTGAGTTTCCACCTATCAGGGCTTTTACCATCGGCATCGTCCTGCGACATATAAATTTTTATGGGGTGTGTTAATTTCAGAAATGAATACCCTGGGGCTTGTTGGAATCATATTTAGAAAACCAGTATAAAGTGGAATTTAAAGAGAGTTTTTTCAATGCGATTTATGTAGATTTTTCACCAGCAATAACCCTATTAAAATTCTTTCTGCTACTCCCTCGTTTAAATACACCGAGTCTCTACATAAATTTCGTTAACTATCTACATATGTATTATCGTAAACTCATCATCATAAATTCTTTATTTTTCCTTTTCTCACGTCGACAATGAAAAAACGTGTTTTTTGCAAAAATATAGTTCATGGATATGGAATACGGAAAATAGCATATATAGTTCATGGTGTGAAATGAATGATAAGCACAGCGTTTGTTTGTGAGATAGAATAGCAGAACAGTAGAATTCAAGTAGAAGTAAAAGAAGTGCTACGGCTGCGATAACGGCAACGGGAATGCGGGCGGAGCCATGGGCAAAAGATAGTAGTGGTCATATTGAACAGTTCTTCTGGAGAGTGTAATGTTCTAAATTGGCAGCGTCGCCTGTCCTCAGTGACGGGTAGTTAGCACATGAGCGATGATACCGGCGCATGCGCGGACAGCGACGCCCCGCTAAATGATGGATCGCTTCCTACCGACGACGACCGGGGCACTGCCGGTCGACCATGGGACAAAAAAACCATCTTATAGAACTAAATTTAAAATCAACAATCATCATTAAAATCAATAAGCAGTTGCCGATTGAGTGTGATAATATTACTAAAATAACAGATCTAACATCATCTACTGCCATCAGATTTAGTTGAAAATTCAATTTAATATTAGTAAATAACTAAAAATAAAAAAAATGTATTAAGTAAAAGTTATTGTTTTTTATTTCAATGTACAAACAATACATTTAAACCATAGAGTAAATAAATTGGACGTATAATAATAGAGTCAGAAATGTCACTTTACAGTATCGAAAATGTCAAACGCAATTCCGCGGGGGCTGAAGACTGGCACGCAGGGATTTTGCGGGGGTGAAGACCGGCGCGCGGGGACCTCGCGAACTGAAACTTATTATCTTGTTAGACGATAAACGCAGAAGAGTGCTTCTAGTCAATTCGTATTTTTATGATTTGAACAGTTATTTTAAGGATGGCTTGCAACAAGAACATCAGACACAAAAACAGAAAAATCATATTATTTTCATTATACCTATAGTAAATACAAATAAGATAATAAAAGAAAAAAAAACAGGTTTTAGAGTAGGTATGTCGATAAGAGTTGATTAGTGTAGAAAAACCAAACCAAAACTCACATAGATCGATGTACATTTAGGTATATAAGCCAAATACTCAGCTAAAAAACAGATTTTTTAAAAATCATTAACTGTAGTGTTTATGCAACTTTTCGGTGTTAACGGTTACACCCCATCAAACCTTAGCCGATTGGCACAAAAAAATTATTAAAAAATTAATTAATTAAAACTAGGTTTATACGTTTTTTAATTCTTTTAATATTTTGATACATTATAAGAAAAAAAATTAAATTCCCGGGGTTTTTTGAATTGTTTATTTTTTACATGCTCAACATGAAACTAATTGCATGATGGGGAACATGGTATGTCCATAAAAAATACTAAATTCAAAAAGAATAGTAATCTATTCTTTATTAATTTAGTTTTTTTTTTCATGGACATACCTACCATATATTTTCGTAAATATGTTTACTATGCACTGTTGTACGAAAATGCAATTATTATTTTATTTTTTAATTAATTTCGCTAAATTAAACAATATGGCGCTATATTTATATGAATTGAAATAGTTTGTATTTCCAGTGCTTCCCGACTAGGTATGCGTCGTTCAGGAAATAATATGTATAATTTTTATTTTATATTTTTGCATGACAAAATATACAAAAGTATTTATATTGTAATTTCGCAGGTTGAATTCAGTATCGTGTTGCCATTAAAAAGCTTAATACTGAAATATATCGAGACTGAGGGTTAGTTAACACACGAGTTGAGAGATAGCGTGAATAAATAAACGGTCAGTGAGCTGCGCATGGGCTGATTGCGACGACCGCAGGGCACAATCAGACACCCCAGTGCCTCACAGCCTCGTGGCCAATCAGCTGTATTTATTGGACCAGTAGCCGGCGGGTACAGGCTGCTGGTTTACTAACATTCCTAAAACAATGTGCAAAAGGTAACCCAGTTCGAAACTAGAAGTTACATATTATACACCGATGTTACAAACATTATAAAAGAATAGAGACCGTATGTTTAATACACTCAACATAGTTAATGTTATTTGCGGAGAATGGACAGAGCTTACGACTCGTCCTTCTTTTTGTAGTGGAGTAGGTACGAATCAATTCAATTCCGAAACACGTGGCGCGGTCACTGCCCAGGAGAAGAGAGAAAATATCTTCTGTTGGACATTACATTTCATGCAGCCTCTAATTAGCAGTGTACAAGCTCGGTGCGTTTATACGCACTGAAATGTCACATTTTAATACGGCAACTAAGTTGATATTACTAATGTCAAGGATCCATACGCAACAAAAAAAATTTAATTGCTGTGTAAATAAAAAAAACTGAGTCCAGCATTGTCCCAATATTAAAATTTTATGATTTCGTGCAGGTCGCCATTGAGACAGCCGGATCTTGGTTTTGGGAGCCGCGGACATTTGTCCGTCAAATAGGCTGCTGCCTGATAGAGAAGGGACTGGATAGACGTTTCGGCGGCGCGGTGGTGCGTTCTGGCTTCTTAATTCTTGAGTAGCGCATTTCGCTAGCCATTCAGCGCGGTAACGCCGCCAGCGTGATGGTCACTTTTGGGCGAAAAGAGTTTGCGAGGTGGACTTTTTTGTTAGGGTTAGTTTTAAGGTTCTAGCTATTTACTTAACATTAGTTATTTTTTATAGGTAGTTAATTTTAGTTTTTAATTAGATTTTACTTTTACAATAGATGAATGTTTGTTAAAAACAATGATAATGGCATATGGTCAGTCTAATCACCGAGTCTGACGTTTCATAATGCTTTTAAATGTATTCTTGGCGTATTTATCAATAAAAAAAGCGGGAAATATTATATGACAGCCAAAACGCCTAATCCAGGTTAACCACTCCTCTTGGACTAACTCACACTTGCAGGAAGTTTCGAGTCTTTATACCTATAAATGGCTGTAACTTTTTTTTTTATTGGGACATTTCACACAGCGCCATCTAGTCCCAAAGTCCCAAACTAGACACCTGATATACATACTTCAATATTCTTTATAATACATATAACAACCAAGACCCGGTACCAGTATCAATATTCATCATATAAATACTGATCCGACCTGGGATTCGAACCCTGGACCTCCAGCTTCGTAGGCAAGGTCGCTACCCACTAGGCTAAGCGGTCGTCTATAGTAACTAGGTATTACGATTGTGTCATGTGTTACTAGACATCTGATATACATACTTAATTTTTATTTTACTAATATTATTTTACACCTAGACCTGGAACGAAATAAACATGTTCATGCACTATCTGTAAATAGTTCATTGGCTAAACTAACTTATTTATTTTTATAGGTATATATGTGTGGTGTAACTTTATTCGGTAATACGGTACATCTAGAGCGATAATACAAAGCGTTTATTAAAATTGGACAGGTTTGGATGCCTTTGCATTGGTCGTTGAATGCTGAATGCGCGGCGCGTAGGGCGCACACCTCTGGGCCACGAATAGATTGCTCGTTGACCGGACACCTAGTTCTGCAAAGAATAACTAATGCAGAAGCGATCGCTAAATTATCAAATCGCTATACTAAATTGAGATTCAAAAATAAAAAATAAATGCGTAAAAAATTAAAAACTTATCACCAAATAAGGTTGTATATCATGCCTCAGAAGATTTAGTTAAGGTTGAACGATACTTCTGATTTCCATACAAAATTTATTTGAGCAGAAGAAATATACCCAACGTTATTATATTAATTTTATCATCTCAAAAATTAAAATACATCGTAAAACTGACGTTAATGAAAATATGTTCTTTATAACAGAAAATGGTTCTAATTTTGGTTTTTAAAATTCATAATTTTCGAGTTGGCCACGTAGTTGCCCGGGAGTTTTTTCGAAAAATAAAATTAGAACTGTTAGGTTTTAGAAAGAACACATTTTATAAATTTTACGACAAGTTTAAAATACAGTTAATTTATTAAGAGATGGTAATATAAACACAACAAAGTGTAGTTTTTTTTTTTAAATTTTGGTCAAATAAATTTTGTATGTAAATCAACGGTTCCTTTGCATCCGCTATTATATTCATTATTAAAATGAACTGGAGTCACTGTAAAGATCTTAAAAATAGAATGGTTGCAAAATTCGTGAAACATAAATATTATTTGTAGGTAGGCTAGGTACTTTTGAAATTCCCTATGTGATGTGTCACTTCTACGCATAGTATGGTATATTTTGTCAGCTCAGGAAAGGCGTGTGGTGTGATTGAGCCAGACTCGAGTTCGTTGCCAGACGTTTTACGAGTGCTGGTGCGATTAGCTGCCTACCCGTTAGTTTACACTGTTTTATTACTTACACAACGCCTTCGTAATGACATCCCATCATGTACTGGACTTTTTTATTCGTTTTCTTAACTGCTTTTAGGTTATCAATGTAAACTCAACGCTACAGCTCCCAACATATTCCTAAAACTAAATATAAAAATTATATACGTCTAAACCAAAATACGAAAATTATTTCCATGCCGCGTCCCAAAGAACTTTATATCAATATCTTATATCAAAATAGGAAAACAGGAGGGTTGGGATGAAGAGTGCGCGTTTGAGTGTAATGAAACGAGACATCTGCAGCGGCGTTAAACCAATTATATGTCAATGCTTTTTTCTATGATAGTAATTTTATTTGCAATGAAGAAGAACGGCCACATCCCTTGCAGAACCAACAACAGCTAGGGAAGAACGGTTCTCGAGTGGTGATCTGGACATTATAGCTTAAGACGGCCACCTATGTAGTAGCCACCGTTGATTGCAGATGACCCAAAATTGTTCATTGTAGAGGTCTAGGGTAAGCCTATGTCCAAGAGCGAACGTCTGGCAGCTATGACTCCATCAAAACAAGTATCGTCTAAGGTTGAGCATGTTGAGCAGAATATAATTTCTTGAACATCCTAAAAGTATAACGAATTTTTGCAAGCTTTTATATAACTTCATATTTGTATGGTTACTTCAAATCTTGCAAGCAAGGTTTGAACTACTCCGTGGTGTCTGATTGAGCTGAAATTTGGCATACCTACCTACGAAACTTGGGTGACAATGCTATAATATGGTACGATAGAGCTGGTCTGATTATGCAGTCAGAAGGTAACGTGGTATCCCATGGTGTGATGATGTAGTCAGAAGGTGGTCATAGGAACACTTTAACGAAATAATATAGCTCCGTCGTGTTTGGGCTTGTTGGAGTGGTTTCGATAGTAGTTTGTTGACAGATCTGATAATGATCAAGGTTTGATAACGCACCCAGGATGGTCTCCGCACGCGGGAAGGGTGAAGGGCCCGTGGTCCCACCGACTTGATCCGTGGTCCTACTTGACCTAAATCTGAGCATAAAATGATTTTGAACGTGTTCGACTTCAAAGTGAACTTTATTTTAAATGAAGAAAAAATGCTAGTTCTTATTATTTACTTAATAAAAATACAGATAAATGTTACTATTTAACCGTTCCTAGTCCAGTAGGATCACGAATACATAGTGATTTACCGTGGTCTTACCAGTAAGTCAAATCGGTGGGACCGCTGGCCCTTCACCGCGGGAAGACCTGAACGGTTAATTGAATCGAATTAAAATTTTACAGAAATGTGTAATTTCAACGACAATCGATAATTATGGTACCATTGAGCTGATCTGATGATGGAGCTACAAGCTAGATAACAATCCTTCAATGACTACTAGTAAACTCACAGGGTTTGGGCTCATTCATTTGTCTTTACGAATAATTTTTTTTAGTACACGGTGACAAGGTTTTATTGATGGAGCTGGAAAGTGGATTACGGTATCCTTGGCTTGGAACGAAAGGTTTCTCGCAAACCTACTGTGATGTTTTTGACCGGACTATGTCATATAAAATACATATTTCACATTTTGATAACTTTTGAGGTTTAGACGCTGATTATTTTTTGATTTTTGGTTCATCGTTTTTCAAAATGTAAACTTATTTTGAATTTTTTTTTTCTTATATTTATGTTTGATAAACAAGTGCAGTTTAAAACTTTGTATACTTTCATTCACGTAATTCCCAGCCAGTATGAGAATTTGTTTACATTGATGCGTGCATGCAGTAGTTGGAATGACAGCTCATCGGTCGGGATTGTTTATAATTCACTTACTTTATTGCGAAACGTTGCTACATTATGTGAATAATTATTGTTTTCTACGAAAGACCGGCGTAGGTACTTTGTTGCGTGAGAGAACATGAAACAGTTTAGTGATTTTGAATCTCAACAATATTAAGAGAAACTAGTGGTCGCTCTCAGCTTCGTCGCTTGGATATCACGTTTATATTATTTACATGCAAGCTAGTTTTTTAAAAAATATTTATTAAAGTTTGTTACTTATTTATCTTGTTCTCTTTTTTATCTCTTTCATACTTAATCTTGTCATTTTCTTCGCCGATTATCAATCTTTAATAAAACCCGAGTCTTGTTCGCCGGTACCACTGCACTTATATTTCAGCTGCGCCTACTCTGAGATAATAATAATTACAATAATACCTTGAACATCTAACATACTGTCATCTAGTTTCAAAGCAGGTAGATATGGATAACTGATATACATACTCAAATATTTTTGTTAAAATAATGTATACATATGCCGATATTTTACATCCGAACACGGAACAAATAGACATGGTCATGCACATAAATATTTATCCCGAGCGGGAATCGAACCCGCGACTTTCGCTTCTGACGTTAGAGTCTCTATATAGTCTCGGTCAGTTCATTGATCAGTCGCGCTCGTGGTTACAACTGCCCCTTGAGCTTTAATATAATTACAAGATTTAATTGTTACTTCTTAACACCATAGCATTAAAAAAAATCCTAGTACAGTAACATGATAATTCATCTTAATTCACTATTAAATATCCCCAGTCACGACTTTTACTTAAACGTGTCTGTATAAAGGTGAGGTCTTGTTGACCGCCGGGCCGTTCGATAATCAAACGGACGGTAAATTTTACAGTAAATGTCCATTTCCACAGAAGTTGTGGCAGAAAGTAGACATTACTTCTTATCGTGTTTACAAAATCCATCAAAGTGACAGTCGCTGCGCGCGCGCCCTGTTTGCGTGCAAACAAAATAAATTCGTTCTCCGGCGACCGATTCCGAGCGCAGCCGCGGCTTATCCAAACATTTATTTCTACTTCGACGTGCCATTGAATTAAATGTCTTATTTAAATGATTTATAGAGTACAAACTCCGAGCGGTTCGTGGATGAAAACTCACTCGAATCCGTTTATCTGGTTGATATTATAATTTCAACGTTCAGTAGTTTTTATGAACATAATTGTTTATTTTCCTTTTTTCACTAGGTATGAATTGAGTCGCTTATTTTGTGAGACGCAAAGCACAAATTGCCGTGGTAAGGCATCATAGTAAATGCAAGGAAAAAGTGCATCGTTCTGGTAAATATAGAGCGGGAGCGGATGCATCGGACTGCAAACCGCTGCACGCTTGCGAGCTATTTCGGGCCGTTTATTTGTTGCTTTTAATGAAAAGGAAATGCTGAATTTTACGTTCCGAGATTTTAATGTTCTCATATGTGGTTAATAAAGTCCTTCGGTACGATATGAAATCGTTTTACACCTTTTTGCCTTAGTATGAAAGATTTATATTATTCATAATAAAATTAATAACATTGCGAAACCCAAATTTACATGAGAATTCAGAATATGTGACACTATAATATTACAGTTAAATTTTTTAAAATTAATATAAAATGTACTGTATTATCAATCAGATTTACTTATAAATAATTAAATTTTTCTATATTTGTTATTATATTATATCGTCCAGTAACATTTTAATTTTAGATTTTTCACTTATTGATCAAACAAATGAGTACCTATTTTAATAGAATTTAAGACTTATGTAAAGAAAATCGTTGCAAAGAATTTTCGCATTTATCATGAGTTAAGATGGAATATGGGGAGTTTAGAGTGGCGGTTTTCAAACTAATGGTACACACGACTTGGCCTTGGTTCATGTAAAAATAGATTTGATGTAACAGAATATTTATATTGACCTAATAATTTTATTTATATAAATATCAAAGGAGAGATGCAACCACAGCAAATTTTAATTGATTTTTGCTATTCAAAGAAACGAAGTTTTGATTTAACATATAAATAACGCAATCATTAGAAGCGCAGCAGTAAGACGAGTAACGTCGATCTGAGTTTCAAAAAATAAATCATATATGTAAAGAAAGCTTATTGAGATATAAGAAATATATTATAATACTTATGTAGATTAAAAAGTTAATTAATACAAATCGTGAAAAATATTCAATGGAAATCGTATGCAAAAACATAGTCTGTTAAGGCTCCTACTATCGGTAGCTATGAAAATTTCAGCCTCACGTTCCTCGTGCCCTTAGATTTTTGGACACAGGTCTGAAGACACGCTACGCGCCTCGCTGTGCTATGACCTCACGTTCATTTAGCCCGTGGTGGGGCGATAACGACTGCTTCTTACTGACTCACGCATTATCGATTTCTATTGTATTTTTTTGTATATGATAATTTAGAAAATTTGCATTGTTCATCTGTCATTTTTATTTTTTAGATAATCCCTCGGAAAATATGTGTGCATTTATAAAATATGAAATATGATCTTTTTCTTGAGAAACATACTAAGTCATAAGAAATATGCCTCAATTTTTGTCAAAAAACGTTAAGATTGTATTTTTTTCATTGTAATCATCATCAGCCCATTTTTACCCCACTGCAGGGGCTTAGGCCTCCCCCAGGATAAGGAGGGGGGCTTAAAGCTTAAGTCCACCACGCTGCTCTACTGCGGGTTGGGAACTGTAACGACCGCCCTCTATTGACAACGTCCGGGACCGACTGCTTAACGTGCTCTCCGAAGCACGGTGTCAGTGATATTGTGTACTTAAGTCAGAAAAACTAATTGGTACCCGCCCGGATTCGAACCATGGCCCAATGGGGCCTTATAAATTTGAGACAGGTTCGTTGCGCTCTGGGCTATCACGACACTTATTCATTTCATTTCATTTCATTGTAATGTTTTAGTTTAAATACCGTATATTTTAAACAAATGTTTGTTTTTAACAGCAACGCGATTATTTATGTGTGAGACTCAATCAAAAGGGTGTAAGGGGTAGGCATCTTAATAACTGTCCAACAACCTCTAATCCACAATCAAGAGAAGAATTTACTTGCGATGCGGTGTCGCAAATTAGACGTAGCGAACAATCAGTCTCTGCCAGTCGGGTCGGTCGGCAGACAGATATATAACGTTTCCATTAATTGCTCCTGGAATGTATTGGCCTTAAATTAGTACACTTTATGACTTCAAAGCGGAAGACATTTGTGTAAGATAGTTTCAAATGAAGAATGCACGATTTTAAATAAAATATTATTACGTATACATCTTCGATGTTAATTATCGACGCGCTCTATTACTGGTTTTGTAGCAAAACTACAATAAAAAAAATACATACATTTACAAAACCCAACTGTGTAAACATAATGAACTAAAATGAAAAAAAAAGCTCTAAACTTAGCATACGTAGAATTTTGGTTTTAGAATACACTAAGCAATGTTTTTTGTTTGATATCTATCTACATAAGCAAATAATAAAATTATGATTATTTTAAACAAATAGTTTTATAATTTTTGTTTGTCTTCGCCTACAATTACATAAAACATTCAAGTCATATATTTATATGACAAATAATATATTTTATTACTCGCTAAAGTAAGTAGGCAACGAGAAAAAAAACTATAGATTATAAAGCATTTATTTCTCTTTCCAATCAATTATCTTTTACAAATTGTGTTTTAATTTTTTTTAAATTAATATTCGTTTATATCCCCAGTATACCCAGACACAGAACAAATACATATTTATATGTATAAATTATGAAGAATATTTAATACTACCTACTGCTATGCTATACTACTATATACTATAGGACATACATCGACAATTAACCTAGTGCTCGTTCTCAACGAGTAATTGTCGAGGACCTGAGAAAAAATTTCGTGTCTTTGCTCTCTGTAATAATAGAAATTACTACATTAAAATGAAATGTTATGTACAAGTGCACCGTCAGCTGTAAAAGTTGACATTGCTAAGAAAATTTATTGGCAATAAAAAACGGAGTGCAAAACTGACCGCGCCGAGTTTCGTCCGACACACGCGCAATGAAATTCTAATGCAATTGCGCTGAGAGGATTAAGTTGTCGCCGCAAGGCCCTCTCCTTCCCCAACGAACCGTTTGGCAGAGCCGACGACACTTAACACTGTGTGCTGGGCTATAGGTATTCTAAGCACTAGGTATAGCCTAACATACTATCAGCTGCCAGCAAATACGAGAGTGTCGCCGATTCTGTCGTTCCTTTACTTTTCTAGTACCCATAGTACAGGCTCAGCCTAGTTGGGGACTAGAAGACCATGGTGTAAAATGTTTCAGATATTATTATATATAATGATAATAATACCTCAGATATCCCATACAACGCCATCTAGTTCCAAACTAAGCAAGAGTACTTGTACTATGGATACCAGACAACTGATATAAATACTAAAATATACTTTATAATATATACATATAGTATATGTCAACATATTAGGTGCACTACTAATTAAAAGAAAATTTTAAGTTTTATTTTATTATTATTATTAAAGAAAACTTTTAATTTTTTAGATTTAAGAAAAAAATTAATATAATTAAATTGAAGAACCCGACTGCTTAGAAAATGATTAACTGAAAAGAGACAAACATGTTCTTTAACATGAACCTAAGAAGAAATATCTGGACGTAGTATAGCGAACTAATTACCGATTCCCCTGTAGTGAGTCAGTTGGCTATGTACGTGCACGTCAGCTTGAACACAGTCATATCATAGTAAGTCTATTGGCCGTCAGTACGCTACGAAGTTCCACTCACACATACTTACGCCGTCGCCATTGAAGTGCTTCATCGGTTGTTCAGTGCCAGGGAATCTATAGTTTTTATTACGTTTGTGCCCTATAATATAAAAATGTAAATTAAATACACTATCATATAAATATGACTTGAATGTTACATAAACTATTGCAGGCAAAGTCAATAAAAAATAGTAAAATATATTTGTTGTAATAATAAAAGACATTTTCAAACGTCCTTGCCATCACAAAAAAATTTTGGTAATTGGTTTGTCCCCGTTTCCAGTACCTTATAACATTCAAGTTATATTCGTATGAAAATATATTTTATTCACATTTTATACTTTATAGAGCGAGTTTTTGTCTTTTTTCATTTAATATTTACGCAGTCGGGATTTTTTTTATATTATTGAATTTATCTATATACGAAAAATTACGATTCATCATTACGTAAATTGTATCAATATAATATCACCGTTATTGAAAACTTGAATAGCTTGCACGAATACATTGTATCTTTAATAACGTCTTTCATAAACCTCCGTCCCTTCGCAAGACGTGTTTTTTACATCCCTCAGCTTTTCGCCAGCGGTTGGAGCAACCCTGCTTTAATATCACAGAACCGAGGATCCAATGTATGAAGGGCGCGGAAATATGATTTAATATAAAATAATACGGAGTGAATGCCGAGCGGCGACGAGCCTTTGTGTGGCCTGAATGGCGCTTAATGCGACACCCAAAATGTCAACATCACGCCTTGAAGCAAGAGCCCGCTGGAGACCGACCGACGACTGTTTCTATACCACACGTTTATTGAATACTGCGTATTAAACACTGGCTTTTACCCGCGACTCTATATACGTGGACATGTCGTTAATTTCTAAAACTAACCGTTTCTAAAAGGGTATTTATTTATACCTTAAAGTCCTGTCAGAATCAGCGATGAAACGCTTTTAATGTCGCCATAAACGTTAATATATTTCATAAATCAAGGTCGGTACCGCCAAGTGATGTACAAATTTTTAATATAGATAGTATCCAATGCCTGTTGGTGCACTTACGCTATCTTACGCTTCCACCATCGAGTGGGGGAGGAGGGGTCGAAGAAGGGCCTCGAAATACATTTAGATTTAGATTACATTTAAGTTAGACAAGATATTTATGCGTCATATTGAGGTGCTCTAAAAAATAGGCCAAGCAGAAAAAAAGCTGTCAAAAGTTTGTCTTAAATTATACTTGGGGTCACGAACGTTTTCACGCAAAAAATTATGGTAGTGTAGCGATACTAACCCACACCGATTTTAATCTCATGGGAACTTTCATCCATAACATTGACTTCCTGTCTTCCAACTATTTCCATGCACGAAATGACATGGTTTTGTTGCTGCGTTAGGACCTACAGAAGAGACAAATTTCATATCTCATAGAAATCTTCAACTGATATAAACAATAGCTTCCATGAAATTAAATGAAGGCGGAAAACCGTGTATGGTGGCGATCCGTGGAAAAAGCCTATAACCTGCAATGGAGAGACACGGGCTGATGATGATGATTATTTAAAAAAAGAAATCAGTCGCAGAACTATCAATAATCAATCCTGAGTCTATTATTTCAATCAGTGAATGACAATGACACTATTACTATTGACAGTTGTGAGACTGACACTGTTTTTTAGGGTTCCGTAGCCAAGTGCTAAAAAAGGAACCTTTATAATTTGAACCTTTATAATGTCTGTCTGTCTGTCTGTGGTGTTTTTCATAAACTATTGGACGATAGGTCTTAAAAATAATATAAAACTTTTGAACTATTTTTTTATTTAAGTCAGCAGTTGTTGAGATATGCACTCCTAAAGTCCTAATTTTTGTTAGAGTCATGTGTCCCTCCCCTCTACCACCTAAACCATTGTTTTTGGACATGTGGAAAAAATATATGACAGGAGTACATAACGTAGTTAAAAGGAAAACTATCACAGCTAACTAAATTCTATAACTTGACGAGTAATAGATTAACTTATAAAATGTACTTTTATTCCATAGAAAATGACAGATAGCGTATAGCAAATATGCAAAAACTAGATGCATTTTATCTTTGTGTAGTTATTGTAAAAGATAATTTAAAAAAAAACATTGTATAACTAGGTACTATAAATTTACGCTTTCCTTTGCAGAGCTTATTCTCTTCAAAATCGATACTAAAAGTCTAAGGTTTACTGTAATAAAATAAGTAATAAAATAGTCTCTAGCTATCAATGCACTCATGTTATTACTTTTCGGATTAGCCAGAGAGGATCGAGCGCCTTCTAAATAACTAACGAAATAAAATGAAATATTTTTATACAATAATATTTAAATTATATAATAATAACGATTAATAGTTAAGTTCGATTAACGTCGCGCTCGTTTTTTTTTTATATTGTATGGTGGTACGGAACCCTTCATGTGTGAGTCCGATTCGCACTTGGCCGGTTTTTTATTTAATTCAACGGCGATGGCTAAAATTGTGATTCCGACCTGTGGCGTCACGTTATAAGATTTTTCAAAGTAATATATATAAGTAAATAACGATCTAAAAAAAATGTTAATTATACCTTCTTAAAATTGCCTATTGTTTAAAAAATATATATTTATATAATAGGCTTTAGTTAAAAATTTCGCAAATTGTGAATTCACAATCTTTATTTACCATCGTCGTGTCGTATCGAATAATGGACTCGATCTCCAAATTTCAGTAAAAAAAAATACAGTAGCTTTTGAAGATTCGTCTTTCATACTTTGGCGCTTACTCCCGCCCGTGCGCTAATGCCCTCGATTGTTGCAGACACTTTTATGACGAACAATATTGTGATTTGAGTATTGTCCTTGCTTCGCCTCAAGTGACGCGTTTCTACTTTCGACTATTATATAGAATTGCATTTAATTGAGCGTGAACATTCTGCATGGGGCTTAGCGTGGGAGGGAGGTGTCATTTGAGCGACGGTCGCGTTTCCGGCGTCAAGTGACTTGTCAAAATGTTACCTATAAGCTGCTGATTGCTTGTGCACTGAATTCACATCGAGAGCTTTGAACTTCTATAACTAGAGGTGGCAAACAGAATTAATTATTACACACACGATCTCACTCCTTTTTTCCAGAGAGGCAAGCAAACACTACAGATTTTTATCTGATTCGGTCCACTTTTCTTTTACTTCGTCGACAATCATCAATCGTTTAATATACGCTCGTCACTGGTAAGCAAAAATAGTTTTATGCAACGCCATAACATAGCAGCCCGTTATACCCCACTGCATGGGCTTAGGCCTGCTCTCGGGATGAGGGGGCTCGGAGCTTAATCCACTTAATCTACACAACGCAATGGATAATTTTAATTTTATACACTGGCAGAACTCCGATTCAGACATGTCATCCCTATTTCTAAAAGTTTCGATAGTTTTTGGCGGTTTCACACCAGGTTTCAAGTACTTTGCATTTAAATTTAACGGGCCAGGCCTCTGCCTGTTATTTATTTCCCTCCATTCCACTGAGTGACAACCAAAAACAAGTTAACACTTCTACGAAATTATTCAACTAAACTATTTTACTTGTATATATGAAGTAATAGATAAATGATTTACATTATTTATTTGATAATGAACAGAAAAAGGCTAACGCTGACGATTTTAAACATTATTTCTCTATACGCAATGAAATGATTTCGTCCGAGTGTCCCGAGAAAGTAATACCGACCGCCACATGACGTTAATCGAAGAGGGCATTTGCGAGAACTGAATTAGTGATGTCGTCAGCTCGAAGATGCGGGTTTCACCGTCAAATCTGACATTGAAGGGATCGAGATGACTGCCAAGTCGGACCCTCGTCAAGACACAGGCGTCTTTATGTCTAAGTGAGTAGATAGCTTAAGTTTAGAGACTCCATGAGCATAACATCGCGACGATTAAGCTTTTAGAAGGATTGACACATACATTCAATGAATACTATATCGATAGTACCTTATGGCGCTAATCAAAGTTTCGGTATGTTTTTCAGTATGGCGTCAAAAATTATTGTGGGTAATTGGGTAAGTGCATTTGAGTTTTTACATGTCTTAAGTGAACGTATGAACTTTATAATCCGGACATCCGTGACTAAGCATTGTTACGAGTTTTTAAAAGATAGTTTTCTGATAATAGTAACACTTCAATCAAATATGGGTGCGTGAGCACGCAGCGTCTTTACGATTATTTAAACAAAGGTTCAAAAGGAAATCGAAATTGCGACCCAAGGGTTCTGTACTATAAAACCTATTTTAAAGTATTTATAGCTACTCACCGCCAGATGGCACGAAAAGTGGTTATTTGAAAATACTAAAAAAATATACCTACCTATACTTAGAATTAGAAATTGACGATTTTCAGATTTTTTTACTTGTGCTGGGAGATTTTCCTCTATGCTCAATTTCAACATAGATCAATGAGAAGTTGCGTAGTTTTTGACGACGCACAATTTAATGAGAAAATATGTTACGACTATATGTTTTTATAGCAATGGCTTAGAATCTTTATTGTTTTACAGAACTATAGAACCACAGGCCTCCGTATTTGATATTAGTTTCTACTCGATATGTTTACTCATTCTTAAGAAAAAGGGTGTTGAATGACAAACATACAAACATACACGTGTCGTGAGGAGACATGATTTTACAAAAGGTTCGTTATTTTACCTTTTGAGGTAGAAAATAAAAAAAATTAAAACCTAAGTTGTATAACTGCTACTTTTACATAAACCAAAATTGTGTGGTACCGATGAGGTAACTATATCTTGTTATATAGAAACACGAAATTTCTCATTTTCCGTTTTTTAAGTTTATTAAACTATAAATAAAATTAATGATGGGAAATTGTAGCAATATGGATAGATTTTTTTCAATTTCGTATGCGTATATTATGTTATGACATATATTATTATTTGTATTTCAGGATCTGTTGGTAATACTACCCAAACACACATTAAACAACAATGAAGGAATCACGATAACATTTCAGGATAAATTTTCATTATAAGAAAAAGCTAACGTCCACCTAAGTCTTCGTCTTTC
Organism: Luffia ferchaultella; assembly: GCA_949709985.1. NCBI lineage: Eukaryota > Metazoa > Arthropoda > Insecta > Lepidoptera > Psychidae > Luffia > Luffia ferchaultella. The sequence continues at coordinate 21,839,703 of OX453252.1, forward strand.
TCAAACAATGGGCTTGAAACAAAATTTTCTACATATTAATGTATTTTTTTTCCCAAAATATAGTCTAATTTATACCTTTAGCTCGAAATAAAAAAAATGTTTGCAATTTTCATAGTAATTACTTTTTTAACCGACGAAAAAAAACGGAGGAGGTTCTCAAGTCGACGCGTACATTTTGTTTTTTATGTATGACCGCGCATAACTTGAAGAGTAGTCCGAATTTGATAATTCTATTTTTATTATAAAGGATATATCCCGAAGTTGGTCCCATATAAATTTGAAAAAAAATTCTAACCCTAAGAGTAGGACAATAGGGGATGATTGTTGATTTTCACTCACTGATTGTAATGCATGACCATGCATAACTTTTTTTACAAAGTAGTCCGAAATTAGCACTATAATTTTTTAAATAATAACTTTATAACAAAAAATTTTTACCCTGAAAAAACTAAAAAATAATGAAACTTTTTTATTATTTAACCTTAATAACTAAGTTCTTAAACTAATGTACTAATATCTAAGTAATTTTGAGTCGGTGGCGTCTCAAATTTAATAAATTTAAGGTAATTTAGTTCATTGATTGTTTGGCGCCGACTGAAAATTACTTACGTATTAGTACATTAGTTTAAGAACTTAGTTATTAAGGTTAATTAATAAAAAAGGTTTATAATTTTTTTGGTTTTTAGTTTTTTTAAAAGTTTTTATTTTGTAATTTTTAGTGCTAGTTTCCGATTACTCTGTAAAAAAGTTATTAATTTTAATTCTTTTAATAATAAAATGTCTTTTTGACGTCATCTGGACAGATGTTTGTTTGCTTCATTCATGCGTAAATGAGATCATAATATTTCGATTGATTCATGAGTTAGGAATACAGTTTTGCTTTGATGCAGTGACTAACATAAATATTTTAAACTAAAGTGCTTTTTGTTTTTTATCGTGGAAAGCAGCAGAATAAGCTCACCTGTCCAGATGACGTCACAGAGATAAGTTCAACGTCAGACAAACTTTATTAAATATATAGCTAATTCATAAAAAAATGACATTTTAAGAGGTTGTTATAGAAACTTATTCCTTTCAATTTTAATGATCATCAGCGCAACTTTAAAATTTTATACCAAGCCCATTACTTTATATGATAACTCATTTTTGTTGATTTATAAAAACGAGTTCAAGTGATGTACGTAGTCGTGACCGAAGTATGTTTACCGAGGTGACGAGAGTGTCCGACCTGGACACTCAGGTTGTTTTCAAAGCGTCAAGCACACTCGAGTGAACCCTGTAGTAACGACTTGTATTTTTAAAAGACCGAGAAAAGACGCCATATCACTGTTTACTTTCCGCTTCAAGAGATGCGTCGAAGGCGTAAATAAAATGAAATTAAGTTTCAAAATGGAAATTTACTTTTTGGTGTTGGTGCTTTAAAAAACGGCTGGCCTAGGTTTTCGTGTAACTTGCGTTACACGAAGCATACCTACATACCATATATAACATACCATACATCGGGAATACCGAAATGGGCCTATTATTTTTATAGGGTTTACTGTGAAATTCTTAAATTTGAGCTGACGAACCCAGAAATACTGGCTAGTAAATATACAACCAATACTCCAAAGGCGGCTACACCTAGAAGCGTAGTAACAACTGTGATCGGCTAAAATTAGCCGATTTTATTTCTTATATTTTGGATAATGAATTTAGATGACGTTGTTATTGGCACCGCCGAATTACTTTTGTAATTGTTTTTGGTAAATTCTTTAATTAGCTTTATACCTTAATGGTCAATATGTTATGTAACTAAATGAACAATTATTAATAGCAAGAGGCATTTGATTTATACAATTAATGAATGCGTAATGAAAATTGTTAGACTTACGCTGCTATGACTTGGAATAGATACATACAAGGTAGGTATCATTAACAAAAGAAATTTTGCCAAACCATACGAGGATCGATGATTATTAACAGAAAAAAAATTAAATACGATAGATCGCCTTCATTATTTAAATACGTAGTAAACTTTGCCAACTTGATAATTAGTAAATGTTCGATTCATAAATTAATTATTAAAGTTTGTCACTGTTTGGTGGCAACCTGAGAAACTCTGTTTTAGGAAAATTAAATACTTATTTGTATACAAAGCGTCGTCGCACAAAAACAGTAATTAAATCGCGATTCGAAGGCGCCCGACTCGGCTCGAGTTCGCTCAGCGGAACCAAAGTGTAAGTAAAACATCAGTGCTACGACATAAGCAGCGTTATAGCTACGTTTCCATAGAAACATAGTATTGTTCTCGTTGCTAAGGAACTGAAATAATTGGCATGCAAAAAAAATAACTACTCATGTTTGTTTCAAAACAAAGAATAAAAATATTAAAAAAAAACAATAAAACTCGACTGCAAAACCACTTAACTGAAAAGAGAAAACAATCTATAGAATTAGGTTTGAATAACACAGAATGCACCATGCAATGTTTTTTTGTCCAATACCTGCAGATATGATATTAAATTATACTATCATATAAATATGATTTGAATTGTATAAGGTATTGCAGACGAAGACAAACAAATCAATAACCGTAATATGTTTGGTGGTTGTCTTCATATGAAAATATAGATAAAAATCAGTTCAACGGTTTAGTTATGGAGAGGCAACAAACATACAAACTATTCCCCTATGTGTAAAGTAACCACTGTTTTCTAGACGTTAGCTATCACTCTGCCTTTCACCAGGATCAGTTCAGTGGTTTAGCCTGTGGAAAGGTGACACATATTTTCACCATACAAAAAATATATACGGTCGAATTGAGAAACCTCCTCCTTTTTTTGAATTCGTTTAAAAAGTAGCTTCCAACCAACTCTTATCGAAATCGGTTTAACGGTTTCTGCAACATTTTACTGATCGTGTTCAGTTGTTGTGAATAGGTATTGGTTGGGATTAGTATGAAAATAGCAAACTTAAAATTAAAGAATGCAATTCTTTGATATTCTTCGATCTTCTTTTTATTTATTGAAATTTATTCGTGGTTGACGGTAAACAAAAAAAATGTGATGAAATATGTTGTTTTTAGTGTCCAACTATAAGGCTTAACATAAATTTTCATGGTTTTAATTTTAAGAATGGTGGAATTCTCGAACATCCCCTATTTCACCCTCTCTAGGGATAAATTTCCAAATATCCTGAAACATCTTTCGTAATTTATAGCCGAAAGGCCAAATATCTATCATAATGGTTTAATTCATAAAAATTACGAAAACCACGCACAAAATTTAGTCGTCTATTTCGCCATTTTAGGGGATAAATTTCCAAACATCCTATAACATCTTTTTCAATATGTAATCGAAAGCCCAAGTACATATTTTCATGCTAACCTTACAAACGTGTACAATCTTTCATCCCTTATTCCACTTCCTTAATTTCTAACTAGAAGGTTTGGCGTTCTTCGACCAATTATATTTCACGAATATTTTACCCCTTTAGAAAAAGAATTTTGTAAAATCTTTTCATAAAGGGTGATACGTGTACATAGGAAAGTGTGTGCCATGTCACAATATACACATACTGTTAAAATCACACGTAACAGGCAGCTGTTTCGCTTCTACTCGGCATGTGGATGGCGTCGATGAAGTCAGTCAGTGATGACATGTTCTTTTATAAGTATTGATTAAAGTCCGAAGATATTGAGACAGAGATGCACCACTGATCCCATTTTAAGCTGTGATGCGAGATTTCACTTCGTGTGTTTTTGTTCTCACGTACGGCGACATAATTACTGTTTCCATATCTCTTATCTAGTATACGAAATAAGTTTTCTAACAAAACTTAAGTTATAATTGTTTGAATTTGTTTCAAACGACATAAGTTTAATATTCGTAAAACAGTTAACTAAACAGTGTTCAAGAGTTGTATTCATTTCACATATAACGTTTTAGAACCTATTTTTTAAAGAGTTTCTTAGAAATGGCAAAAAACTGAACTTCATAATTATTTTCGTGCTATCCGTCCGTCACAGCTTTTTCAGTATTCAGAGATTATTTTCACTACACAGATGAAATTTGGAAGGTAAGTACGTAATCTATGAACCGCCTAAAATGGTGTAGCAAAAAAAAACTTTTTTGAGTTGGTCTACATAAATCTAACTGAGGGATAAAAAAAATCCAAGTACCTACCTATACTATGTGGGGTACCTATAAATAATAGGTTTTTAAAAATGATATAGAACTTTCAAAATCTTTTCTCCTTTAAGTCAATAGTTCCGTTGTTGTAATATGAGTATCTAAAGTCCTAAAAAATGCTGAATAAAATTAAGTTAGTACAACTTAAAAACCACTTGCAACGAAAATTAAGTTTGAATAAGATGCATTGAGTAGTTTTTGATATATTTGTTTTCAAACTTATTATTAATTTTAACCATGAACGTTCATCCCGACTACGGATCCCTTTACTGTGTGTCGTCTGACACGCACTTCGCGGGTTTATTCTTTATTCTATTTATTCCTCTGGTTTTTATAGGCTTCAGTACATACCAGGCTCATTGAAAATGGTAACCAATAAGAGCACTATGCAATGCGTTTTACTCTATGTGTTAGTTTGTCCTTTCTTTGTGTCCTAAAGAAGTAACGAAGACGACGTGGTTATTTGCACCGGAATGGTTGAAGGGATGGATAGTAGCAAGAAAGAGACAAGGTTATCCTTGTCGCAGATTGCTATAGAATACAAAGTTAGTTAAGATTCGAAATGGATGACGAGCGAAACTTCGAGTTGTGAGATGAAATAGTAGGAATAGAACGTTAGAGTGGCACGGTTGTGGGAATGGTAATAGAAAAACTTTGTTATAGCGACGATATATATGTCCATGCATGCGGAGTAAAAGCATGCTGCTTTATGAAATTCGTCCAGTGAACTCTCAAAGTATCGTCTTCCAAACGAAATTTTACTTATTTCTTTTACAAAATGAAACGGACAGGCGGGCATAGATATTTCCGCTGCAATTAATTCATTTTCAGCTGTAAAAACTATTTTCATGCATTCTACAGCTGTAGCTTTAACAAAATAAAGGTAATTTGATTCACAGAAATATTTGAAAGAGGCAGTGAGTGTCTTTCGATCGATTAATTAGCTTTGAACTCGATACCGGCTCTTGGGTCTCTTAAATTAACGCGGGCAGAAAATTGGAAAGGACGCCTTCGACGATTGCTGTATAAAGTTACAGCTGCCAATTAGTTCTGCTGTTTTCATACGCAGTCTTTAGTTCCTTTGAAACGATTCGTTTGTTCAGTTATGGTTCTGTAGCTAAGTAATATTTATTAACGTAACAGAAGTGAGCGATTGTTAGGTTTAAATAAAATTTTACATACAAATAGACAGTTTAGATTAAAACGCGTTAAGTGCGTGACTAATTGTACTACATATTTAGAGAGCATAATAATCAGTATGAGCGTCTCATACATCGAAATGATTGAAAATGTGAAACTCAATACGACATGTGACTTCATTCTTTTCACCTTCATTTTCTTTTAAAATACGAATTTTACATGTGGGTCCATAAAATACTACTTTAGAGCGAATATTTCAAAACATCAACTGGTGTATATTTGGCGTTTATTTTTTTGCTCACAGTTTTGTTGCAAATTAGTAAATGTACCGTATGTAATTTATTTTTGTGGGTTTCGTTGTATAACAAGAACTATGATCACCGTTCCGGTAATCATCGAATTTAATCAAGTCATGCATCGAAAAACCCAACCTTTAACGACAAAAGAATTCGGGCACGCCTGCGAATGTGTGCGACTCAGCCATCATTACCTCACTCAATCTTAGGAGTGGATCCGGTAGCACACAATCTTAAGTGACACATGGAAAATTCTGAAATGAAACCACATATGTCTCACAGCGAGCGATTTCGGATGCGAATCGACGTGAAAGGCTTTGATCCTATCTTTTTTGCTAATTTTGCGGACGATGAGACCCACGCGACCCCTATAATGACCTTATCGACTGACCAAATGCGAGGTGGCCGAAGGGTCAGTCCTGTATTCATTTTTATGTATACTTATATTACAAATATATTGTACTCGTTCCAAGGTCTTTTATGAAGAAAATATGCATAAAATGGTTTTGGTATGTGATGTGGGTGCGTGAGTGTTAACAGCGTTTGTAAACTGTTTACTATATAATTACAAGTAGTTTGAAAAAACTAAAAAATCAATTTTTAGGTCGATTTGCTATTATAGCGTGTTTTTTTAGTCATTTTAAACTACTCATATTTTATTTTTTTATTTTTAGTCTTAAATTTTTTTAAACTACGTTTCATCAAAATTTACAAACTTACAGATTGAATTCACTATTATCTATAAAACGATGAACTCACATACAAAGTTTCATATCCGTGCTACTAATTACTGAACAGTTCCCTCGTGAGCTAAACTAGCCTAAGTGCATCATCACTTCATGGTAAAAATCATGGTTAAGTATTAGAATCCAACTTAAATACGAAGTTTTTTATCCGTGTGCTACTAACCGTTGAAGAGTGTCCTCATAAGGTGGCATCATAGTTTCAGCATCAATTCGTAATGAAAATCATGGTTAGCTATCAAAATCCAACGTATGTACAAAGTTTCGAGTGCGTGCTGTTAACAGTTAAGGAGTGTCGTCATGAGCAGACAATCCTGGCTGCAGTGTCAGGTTATGTTTATCATTTTAGTGTATTGTCATCGAAGTTACATATGTCTTCCAAATTCCAGCCCGATAGCTTCAGTGGAAGTGGGTGAAAATCGCGTTCTAAGATTCCATTACATACAAACAAACAATATAATAATTAAATTTTTAAGCAATTTACAATTTCATTGTATTTTATACTATATATATAAGTAAACAGACTTACTAAATGGAGAAAAAAAACTTACAAAAGTTTTACGCCACAGTAATATAATACTTTGGGTGCGTTTATTTCCCAGCTACACACAGTAAAGAACAAAGCAACATTATTTTTATGAAATATATTTCGCGACACCACTCTGATCTGAAGTATTTTTATAGAGGCATAAAAGGAGGTGTTCTTCAAGGAATGTTACCCCGATTTTCCCCTATTTCCCGACACATACGAGCCTTGGGCGGACGGGAATGGTTTTATTATCACGCCATGTTTAGAGCCCACCTGTGGACCTCCTGAGACCGGCGCAGCGCTCTCAAATGACGCTGAAAATTGAATACGACCCAGTACTTTTCGTCAAATAACATTATTCATTTGTTACTGGGTGTATTTTATTGTTAATAACTTGATAGTTCTGTTCAATTACAAACAGGAAAAAATTTCACACTAAAAGAAGAGGATTTTCCACTTCATTTATAAATAAAATATATTACAAATTCCAAACAAAATTGTGACGACCAACGATTAGCTATCCATTCAGAAAAGTTTATTTACAGTTAGTATGTTTCGTCTCTTTTTTTCAACCCGAATTTCACAATCAAAAGACAAGTACAAGACATATTCAAACTAATTGCACCAAAAACAACGTTTCTGTAATTTTACATTTAGTACACACAGGCACATATAAAATATGAATTCACGCGTACATGTAAATGGGATAAGCTCTGTCATACAGATGCTTACGTCGAGTTACGGAAGCTTTTGAGGGTAATAAAATGCGAGTACAGCCTTGGGAAATATAAATTTTCGTCAAGAAATGCCGCAATAAATAAGAAAAGTAACAGGCCAGATTTTATAAGGTACGCGTCGTTGATCTCCTTAATCACGCAGAAGAAAATACAAAGTAAAAATAAGGAATTATCATATACTTTCGAAAAGTTTGGCGCTCGAGCAAGACCCATTATAGAACGTACGACACGTAAGTATAACGCGACGACGTAAGACACGTGACTAAGGTTCAGTAGGGATAGGCGTCAGTGGAATACTTTTAGGCGGTTCTGTTGCAAAACGTAGCTACCGTATGCATGAAGCATGGAAGTATGAAGTATATTGCATGCTAATCCTAGTCACTCCATCAGAAAGGCTTCGAAAAAAAAGCAATAAATTATTGAAGCAGCTTATCATGTCACATTACTCCTGTAATTGTGTTCGTAATTTCTTGTATTTATTTACTATGAAGTTTTATTTACGCTGATCGACCTCTGTAGTATAACTTAGTTTATAATTTTCTGAAATTTTAAAATTAATGTGAGGGGACTTGACAGCTGTCGAGGAAAAGAAATGGTTTGGTTTAAAATCACTTTATAATTCGGAACTCTAAAAATTATACCAATAAAATATTTTTGAAACCCTTTTATTAGGTTCACCTGTATGTCACCGACATATACATGTAAGATATGATTCTACGCATAAGTAAGCCATTTACCAGATGCAAAACCCTTAAAATAGTCTACAATGCTTTCGTTCGCAGCGTTCTAGAATTCGGAAGTGTAGTTTGGAGCCCTCAGTGTGCCGTCCACATAGACAGGATTGAAAGGGTGCAAAAGAAGTTTTTAAAATCATTGTATTTTCTAACAGGTAACCTTTGTACAGATTATGAAGATAGTGCAACAAGACACAATATACATTTCTTACATGCAAGGCGGAAATTCTTAGATAACATTTTCTTATACAAAATTATCCATAATCACATCTGCACCTCTTTTAGAAAAAAAATCTTTTTATAATTCCGCGTTCTTCCTCCTCACGTTCAACAGATACTTTCTTTATTCCATCGCAAAGTAACTACGCAACTACGCAAAGAATACCTTTTTAAGGCGCTCTTCTACGCATTATAATAAAGTTTTGAATAGCATATATATATATTCTGTTACTTCAACTACTTACAATGAAAAATTACGTGATCTGTTGTTGCATTAGTTATAGTTAATACCCATTGTTGTTCGTGGCTGCTAAGTGAATGGCTTGATTATATTAATCATTTTTAAGAAAAGTTGTTACGTTATTGGTTCGTAGTAATTAGTACATTCTTTAGTCTTGATTTGTTGCTTGCCATTTTGCGGCTATATTTATGTAAGTGTGTTAAAATTTATTGTATTTTAGGTCTGTTTGTTCAATGGTATTTATTTAAGGACTGTATGTGACTGTTTTTACCTGAATAAATAAATAAATAAATAAAATATATAAATAAAAATATATGTCTGTGATGTAAAATATGTATGATTTTGATGGAATCTAAGGAATGTAATTTCACCCACTTCTAATTGTTTCTAATCACCATAATGAAATTATAAAGCACAAACGGTACTTAGTATAATAATATCTGTATTACTTGCGTGGAAAGTTTTAGGGATTTTGTATCTTCGAGTTTGTGAACATTCGGTATGGTATTATGAATTCGGGATTTTGAACTTTCGCGATTTGGAATCGAACCCGACAAATCATATCTTATGTATTTTGAATTAATCTTTAAATTCTGTCTGGGTAAAAAATTGTTATAGTTATAGTAAATTAATGAACGAACTTAAGTCCCTCTTTCTTTATCTCTATGACACAAACCCTGAGATATTTTCTTTTCTTCTTTTCACATTTCTAACTTGACAATCAGTAGAACTATCAGTAAAACCTACTAAACCTGTGAAAGTATGTGTTTCACAGGTTTATTTAACCAACTACAACAATTTATACTGAACTAGCGACCCGCCCCAACTTCGCACGGGTAGCAGAGCATATAAGCCATAATGTTTTTTTCTGTCCTAGTGTCGTATCAGCTTGTTGCGTCGAACATGTGGATTCCTACTTGGATGATGAACTACGTCAGTTTGCCAGTGATAATGATTCTTGCTTTACAATTAACCTTTTTTGTCACTGTCACTTCAAATTTTCATGTTTAGTAGGTATTAAATGTTCGGGTAGTTTTTGTTTTCCGCGTGGCAACACTGATTCGATGCGTACGCGTTTTCTGTTGCGGTTTTTTAGCAATGTCTTTAGGTTGGGATTTGTTTAGTGGTTTGTTTCGTGGTAGAAAGATAGAAAAGTTAGTAATGGAGAATTGTCGATAATGGATGTTGAAGATTATCAGGCTTCGTTAACACAAAGGCCTTCTTTGACTTTTATTATTATATTACGCACGAATTATTATTTTTTCTTTATTATGCACCATCACAGACGTAATTGTGGTGACTATGAACACTTCACATAAGAACGTTGCCCTTCATTTCCGCAAAAAGGATGCAGTGGCCTCTGACCCTTGTCTTAGCCCACACAAAACCTGTCAGAGAGCATCCCCTTTACTTCCATCCGGCTGTTCTCAACGTCTGTCAACTCTTTCACACTTCCATTGTGGAGTTTGTGGCAGTATCAAATAGGTTTTATTCTATTTGTTATTATTTTGCGGCTACAAGCTCACGAATATGATTAGATTTTGAGGAAGCTGGGTGGTAGGATGGGAGTACGTTCAAGTGTGAGGATTCCACACAGTATGAAAGACTAATACCTCATTTTTCTTTTAAACTGATTTATGTTTACGCGTACAATATACACGGTGTGACAGTTTATTTTATAATCCTGTTTCAATAAATGTCCACTTGAGGGCGCAGGACGCATTCATGTCGCGCGGAATAGTGTGACCAGACGAAAATAATATATTGATTATTGAGTCCACTGACAAATTGTTAAGAAGGGAGTAATTCGCAGAGAGGAGTAGACGCCCATTTCTCAAATATTATATTTATATGGGGATATGTATACGCCCTGTTTCGTTAAAAAAACCATCGAACTGTATATTTGTATTTTAGACACTTTCTTGTTATTTAGTACAAAAATGAACATTTGATTGTACATGTCATACTTCTAATAAACTTATATTGTAACAGTAAATTGTGTTTGTGCGAGTAGAATTAATCAGGCGCATATCACTGACCTAATCTGTCCTCGTAACTATATGCCGACTTTCGAAAGAGTTCCGAAAAGTCGTTCTTTTGTAAGTTTGAAGATTTCATTGTATTGTTTGGATTTTACACACAATGTTTTTAAATGTATTTAATGTGGTGTGTACCTAAATATTTGTTTGACACATTGTGTGTCTATTCCGCGCTCAGGAAACTTAAGCCCCGTTGTGTTTATCTTATCACTAATCACTGTTCTCCGGAGGGTCGAACCTTTAATTTATTATATTATTATTATATTATAAATCGGACACCGAACATCGGATCCTGCACGTGACACCGCAATCCATGTTTGGGTCTCGCAGACCCACGTAAATCAGCACTGAGCCTGCACTCCTTGGGTCGCTAAGGAGGCATTCATATTGTATGGGATTTTCTTATGTAGGCGCATAGTGAATTACACTTTGGGTTTTCGTAGTACAGATACAATGAAAGGTAAGAAACATAGAAATGGGAATAATATAATAGTAAGACTAGAACCATTGCTATTCTACTGAACTATTAGAACTTCGTATATAAGCCGTAAATGCGGAAACAGGTATGTGGCAATGTGTGAGAGGGATCAACATGTACCTACGTACAGAGACAGTAAGTCATGGGAAGGGGAAAGAGAACATTAGATCATTTTTCCTTATTACAATTAATATTGTCGAATCGAACCTTTAACAAGCGCTGGAGCCAAATGTACACGCCCAATCGGCGCGTCAACTACATGTAAAGTATAGTTCAGCTTATTCTTACTTCTATAATAAGAAAAGTTATAATTTTGCAATAGTTATGTACGTAGTAGTGGACACAAATTAGGTTGTCTTGTGATGTGATTTATATTTGAAAAACAACATTCAAAACTTATAAGGCCATAGGGCCATGGTTCGAATCCGGGCGTGTACCAATGAGTTTTTCTGACTTAAGTACATTAACTATCACTGACTCCGTGTCTCGGAGTGCACGTTAAGCAGTCGGTTCCGGACGCTGTCAATAGATAGCGGTCGTTACAATCCGCAACCCGCAGTGGACTAGCGTGGTGGATTTAAGCTCCAAACCCCCTCCCCCCCCCCCCCCCCCCCGGGGGAGGCCTAAGCCCCTGCAGTGGGGTAAAATGGGTTGATGATGATGATGATGATTCAAAACTAGATAACAACAACGCCAAGCAAACCAAAATTTGTTTATCAGAGCAATGCAGCGCGTGTCCGAACGAGTTTTGCTGCCGCCGATGGTAACGGATGTATGAAAAGAATTCTTCTGCGAGCCGTCGCCTGGGTTGCAGCGATCACTCTGCTTGTGTTCGTAACGAATCTGTATGCAAATATTACTTTTGACTTAATTACGTACTCATCCGCAAATAACCACCTTGAGATTGATGCTGAATCGAAACCGATGTCTGGTATCATTTTCAAATAAGTAAGTGTAGCCAATGAATTATTATTAACTATTATTGCAAGCATATATACTTACTACATGGCATTATGGCCATCGTCCACTTTGGAAAAGAGTTAATATTTATATGTACAAAGATTATATTTTCGTAAATGCGTATGATATCAGTAGTTCAAATAAATTTTCTCGAGCACTTTATACTGCACTCCGCATTGAACAAGCCAAAAAAAACCAACAAACGTGGCAACGTCGGATCGTCACCCGCTAGCAACGTTGTTTAATATTTGAATCGCGTTCGTTTCGCAGCGACCGCAGTTTGAAATGTCTGAGTCGGTGAAATATTCACAGGTATTTTCTAATTTTTCACGAGGGCTTAACGTGATTTTTCACGGGATTCGTACCGACGACCGACCCGCGCTGACAAATAGCTCGCTACTCGACAAATTGGGGTGCTGCGCTCCGATGTTTGACTCCACCCGAAGGTTTCCTATTCGTAAATATTACTTAACTACCTTCCCGTTCGCGGCTTCTCCTGCGCCGACTGCACTGTTGTACCGGGACCGTTGATAGGACGCGACGCTCCAGGACATTGTGAGGACTTTTTAGAACATTTTGAAACTCAACTGCCTTAGAAATCTCTATTAATTTATGACCCAAAACTTGATATTTAATTTTTTGATCGGGGATTAAAAATGAAATGTTTTAATGTTGTTAAATAACAATAGAGTAGAAAATTTTTACAGCAGCGTTTTTAATGGAGTCATAAACGTCACGTCACAGTATCGAAAATATCAACCGCAAATTCGCGGGGGTAAAAAACAGCGCGCGGGGACCTCGCGTACTGAAACTCGGATTGAAACTCGTTATCTTACACGAGCTAGCTAAAGTATGAATGGTTAGACGGTAATTGCAGAAAAGGGCTTCTAGTCAATTCGTACTTTTATGTAAATAACCCTTAATAAATGCTAATAAACAAAAGTATAATCAATAGTTATACTGTAAATATTAAAAAGTATGTATATAATGCATTATGATATTGTATACCTAGACGTACTTAATTAAATATTTCATAAATAATTTATAAGTTACTTCAACGTTTATGCGACTGAAATCATGTTTTCAATGTTTTCCACAATACGCTTTTTTGCGGGTAGTGAGGAGGTCTTAGGGGTACACCGGAAGTGTGCCTCATTTCCGGAGGGCCGCCGTGTTTGCCTACGCTCTGACAATCCTTGCTTCCGGCGAAATATCATAATATTAAATAAACCTCGTGTATTGCGGACGACGGTTTACTAGTAGATGAGGTGAAAATATAATAAAGGACCCTATAATAAAGGTTTCGATTTATTTATGTTATTTTTGTGTCCATTCAGACAATTGATTTACGTTTGCCCCGCCGCATGCGTTGGGAGTACCTATATATTTACTTTTTTTCATTAGTGATTCTAAAATTACCCTCTGGATAACACTTGATTAATTTTTTTCTAACGTCTCCAAACTTTTTTGCAGTATAATTATATTTTATGTATAATATTTTTTTAAATTTTGTCTATATATAACAAGTCTTTTATTACAATTTTGTTTTACATAAAGATATTCATTTTGTTTTAAGCACCTTATCTATTTAAAAAGTGTACTTTATATATTTTGTGCTATTAAATTAGAGTTAAATATTTTCAAACAGACTTTAAACAATAAAGATATGAAATAAATTCATAATTTTGTAAATATATAGGTTCTAAAAATATAATGGTATAGTCCATTTTACAGTTTAATTTAATAGTAATAATTTATAAATAAAAAATTTAATTTATATATATATATATATATATATATATATATATATATATATATATATTATAAGAAAGAACATTAAAGTATATACATACCAGTTATCCAGTACTCCATAATACAAGCACAATACTTGCTTACATCGGGACTAGATAGTGTTGTGTGGGATGTCCTAGGTATTATTATTATTTGGCAATATAACAATTTAAGAAATTGTATTACATAAATAGAGATTTAACAAAATATAATAACGTGCAGCAGAATGATAAAGACTCTAAGCCCGAGTGCTAAGGGATCGCTCCCGAGAAACACTTCATGTAATTGATTGTTAATTGGGTTCGATCGCTCTCTTCGACGCTATTTGTACAAACAAAATTATAAATAATTATTTATAATTATGTTTGATTATAATCAAACATCATTAAATAACATAAATGAACACTATTGTCATTAATTTTATAATTTTCTGAAAGTAATCACTGAATGTTATGCCACATTACTATGACTATGGCTATGCAGAAGGGATGATCGCGTGCTTTTTATTTGTTCAATAAATTATTTAATAACCAATAAGCACCTCGGGATCACCCCCTCACACCGCGCTGCTACTCTAGTAAACGCCAATGTTATTATGTACTGCAGTATACAGTATATGTTTACGTTGAATTTATCATACTAATTATAACCGATAACTTACTTGGCCAAATAAAAAAAAATTGAAAAACAAAAGTCCATTGCTTCTAAATAGTTAGTAAGTTAATGATATTTTTTGTTTTAGCAATTAGCAGAATGCGATGTAAAGATTAGAGAATGAGAACGACACGACCTCCCAAACGGTACCGTATGCTAAAACACTTAACTAGTAACTTTTTTGCAGCATTAGATAACAGTTTTTTAGACATAAGTGTTCTGAGAAACATACGAGTGATGCATACGTCAAGTGGACGGATGTGCGGCGACGCAGCGGCGGCGCCGGCGCAGGTAGCCTGTTGCTGCTTGTGAAGGGACAAGAATAGAAGATCTTATCTAGTCAAGCCAAAATGTGAATTGAAGTACATAAAAAATGTTACATTATAGAGATACCAGTTTAAGTGCTTGAGACAGAATACTTGCTGACAGATGCAAATTAAAAAATAACTTTTCATAATAAAATAAATTTGCAAACAAGCTCAATGACAAACTCCTTGCGATTTGAAATTTCCGTGTAATTTTGTTTAGTATCTCGAATAGATATTTACGTATGGATGCAATAGAAAACTGTGGTAGTGTTAAGACAGTAGAGCTTATTTACAGAAGCATGTGGTTCCTCTCAGAACGGCTTAGCTTTAAGCTTCACGTTACGGCTGCATTCATAAATCAGACGTACGAGTATAACCAATACATATGACAGATTATTATGTACGAAAATAGAATAGTATAATTACTTACGTTGTTTAATAGCGACCGACCACGATTATTCAGCAGAAGTTTTTTTTTTAAGTAGCATTTTATAATTTCAATAAGCACTTTAGAAAACTAGTAGGAAACTTAACAGGAAACAACACACAGTATACATAGCAAAATTACTTATTTAAAAGCTTAGCGAATAAAAGTTCTAGCATGTAATAAACCATTTTGGGCACACATACGGCCCGAGCCTGTAGCAAACTTATTTTTCATTACTCATACTCGGAAAGTACGTTGGAAGTTACCTGAATAGAGGGACGAATACAATACTTTTCTTCCCTGGGAAACGATTTTCCCTGCTGTCAAATAAATTTAAAAAAAACTATGTAAACCATTTCCCCACTTTCTATACAGCCACTCTGTTAAATAGCGGCGTGAAATATTAATTAAAAAATATTATCAACAATTTCGTAATATGACTTCATACTAATAATTTACTTTTAAATAAATTACCGTTTAATTAACCCAGATTTGAGCTAAATATTTACAATCTAAATTAAAGAATACTTGCTGCTAGAATGCCACAGTAAAAGAAACATAAAAAGGAGAGAAAGTGGCAATTCGATCTACAGTTGTTTTGTTGAGTGCTAATTATATTACAATTAGAATACATGTAATATATAGATATTTGTATAAAATGAGTTCATCAGATTCAGATATAGATTTAACGCGGTTTTTTTTTACTTTCCTCAAGCGAGGACGCCAAACGATTTCGTGCCTAAATAAGGCCCTTTCATCCCTTGTGTAAACAATCTACTATTTGTACCCTGACATTTTTGAGTTAATTCGTTTTTCAAAAAACACATCTGGAGCTTTATTAAGATTACACTATATTATCAATTGAGCACTACCTATTATTGTTGAACGAATAGTTCTATTTTCATAATCATTATTTCATCGATAAGGAAAAAAGAAAAGAGACAATTTTGTCGATAAATAAACTACTTAAAAATTGTTAAACCTATTGTGAAAAATTAAAAAGTTTGAACGTGTACATAAACCGAAAAATGAACTTCATATAACGTTGTCAATTGTTAACATTCATATCGAGCATGAAACGATAGTCAGTACCGACCATATTTTTAATTTGGCCTCACCCGAGGGGAGGCTTAAGCCCCTGCAGTGGGGCATAACGGGCTGATATGCATGCATGTATGTACTGCCGCGCCGCCGTGCCAGTTTTACTGCCAACAAATAGAGCGCACTTAGTTTAGGTGGATGTTGGCCACCCACGTCTTTGTGAGGATAATTTTATTGAAGTGCGAATATATCCTACACGTCGCGTCGGCGCCACTCATGAAATCGCACCTATAGTACCTTCCATAAAGTAAAGAAATATATATACCCATATGAATAATGATAATACCTGAGACATTCCATACAGCGCTATCTAGTCCCAAAGTAAGCAAGTATTATGCTTGTATTATGGGGTACTAGACATACTTAAATGTTCTTTGTAATATATACATATGTATATATTGTATCTATATAGATACTTTAACATCCACAACACGGAAACAACGGAACAAATAAACATGTTTATAAGGCGGAAATCGAACCCGGGGCCCTCGGCTCCGCAGTTAGAGTCTGTAAACACTCGGTCGATCGGTTACCTTTATGAGAAATAGAAGTTTAACGCTATTACAAGAAATTTTGATGATTGATCCACGATTTCGCTCCAGATGGAAATTTTAAGATGGGAATGTTACTTCCTACATCTTCATTTTTATTATTTATTTATTTATTTATTAATCATATAATACAATAACGTCGCCGACTTAAGGAGAGGGGGTGTGACCCTCGCTCGGGGTCGTTTCTGATGCAGAGGTTCGCCATAGCGATCCAGCGCGGTAATGCCGCGAGCGTTATGGGTACCTTTGCATCAAGTTCGCCAGGCTTTGGTTATTTTTAGCTTATATTATTGTATATAATTAATTAAAAACCTCATTACCATCTATGTCCCTTTTCCCAGATTTTAATCGATTATTAAATTATGAGTTAGAAATAACGTACTACAATACCCTGCAAAACTGTTTTAACAGTTTATGAATGTATATAATGTATAGTATATATATCTCATCATAATGATAGAAAGGGTTTTTCAAATCTGCTGCTTTGTGTCATTGGCGAGACACCATTGATTAAAAGAGCCGGTCAAGTGCGAGTCAGATTCTCGTATCGAGGATTCCGTTCATATTGCGTTATGTATTTTCTAAAAGAGCTATATATCGTAACGATGCAAGTAAAAGGAAAAATGTTTGCTTGTTTTGGTCGCAGCTGATAAACTACATTATGAATCTTAATTTTCAATATTCGTTGTTTACATACAGTATATGGCACATTATATATAGAAATTTCGAATTCGAAAATAGATTAGGATTTGGGATTTCTGATGAACTAAGTTAAACTTGAATTGAATTGTGATGAAACAAATTAAATTCATAGAAAACATACCGGAGTGCTTGCAGCTGTAGGCAATTTCGATCTGTGAACAAAAAAAATACTTTAGACACAACTCTTGTTGTATGGATGAGCTCAATTTATGGTTTTCAATAAGGATGGGCATTGTTTTAATTTTATTTATTACATTTCCGTGTAAATAATAGATTAAAATAAAGCATAATATATTAAACTATAATATAGAAAACAATGAGTGAAGAAACTTACTTCTACAAATTAACAATATTTACTACATAAAAATATCGTCCAGGTTGGTTTTTATATTTTTGGAATTAGGAGTTTATAAACAAATTAAAAAAATGAAATAGTTTGGTGGTCTAATAACAGAGATATAAAAAGAAAACGTGAAACGTTAATATGACGTTACTAGGTAGGTACTACATTCAGCGGTCGACGGCCAAACAAACAATCAAGTGCAATACGGAGGATATCGTAGCTATAAATAGTATTATTTATTAAAAACCCATATAAATATATATTTTCTAAATTACTAAAATACTTTAAATTTTCTAGATTTTTGTAGATAGTTGTAGATTTTAAGCGTAATCTCAAAATTTTTGATCAATGATCATTGGATTGAAATGTTATGTCGACACATTTGTTTCGAAAAACTGTTTTGGATAAACTTTAAAATAATAATCATTATTATTATTACAACACTCACATGCACTGTCATATATATATATATATATATATAATATAATACACATTTAACATGCATAACTGATTATATTATACTGTCAGGTATATTTATATATTTTTACATTATTTTTATACTTAAATACCTTAATTACGTAACACAGAACGAGGTTCCATAGCACAGGCATTATACGTGTATACGTGATTACACCTTAATGATTAGCTATAAAAAACAGTTTTGGTTAATTATATGATAATGATTACTAGTGGTCGTACGAAATTCGTCCGTACACATTTTATTGAATCCACCAATAATAAGTAGACGAATGTGAATCAATTCAAACTGCATCAAACGACAGACTATAAACTCTTAATATTGATAATATTTTTATAACACATATTAGGTATATATAGATATTAGCTTTTCGCACTCCTTTTCAATATAAACTTTACCTATGCCAAATCTCACACTATTCCGTATCCGCAATAAGCTTTTATAGGAGTACAAAGT
The DNA here is from genome assembly GCA_949709985.1 of Luffia ferchaultella. Classification (NCBI taxonomy): domain Eukaryota; kingdom Metazoa; phylum Arthropoda; class Insecta; order Lepidoptera; family Psychidae; genus Luffia; species Luffia ferchaultella. The sequence goes on from OX453252.1 coordinate 21,858,802, forward strand.
TTTCTCTTCACATATTAATATATAGATTATCAAATAAAGTGGTTTGATTCTTCAATGAAATTACAAATTTTTCAAAAATGTGGATATACAGTTATTTTTCCTCAAAAATCGAGCTCATGAATCTTTTAAACTTTTTTTGCAATTTCTCATAGTTTAGGATTTGGCCATACAGCTTCATCTCAAAAACTCATCCTGTACATAGATTTCACCTCTCTACATTCCTTTCACTTCACTTCACTTCATCAGCAAACTTTTACCCCACTGCAGGGGCTTAGGTCTCCCCCAGGGTGAGGAGGGGGGCTTGGAGCTTAAATCCACCACGCTGCTCCACTGCGGGTTGGAGACTGTAACAATCGCCATCTATTGACAGCGTCCGGGACCGACTGCTTAACGGCACGGAGTCAGTGATAGTTATATACTTAAGTCAGAAAAACTCATTGGTACACGCCCGAATTCGAACCATGGCCCTATGGGGCCTTATAAATTTGAGACAGGTTCGTTACGCTTTGGGCTATCACGACTGCATTCCTACTCCACATAAACTTTAACAATGCCAAATCTGACACTCCTTTGTGTGTGCAATATGCTTAGAAAGGAGTACAAAGTTTTCTCTTCACGTATTAATATATAAATGACCAAATTAAGTAGTTTGATTCCCTATTCAAGTAGCAAATTTTTCAAAAATGTGAATATGCAGTTCTGTTTTCTAATAAATCGAGCTCATGAATCATTTAAATAGTTTTCGCTATTTCTCATAGTTTAGGATTTGGCCATACAGTCCAATCTCAAAATCTCACCTTGTATTTAGATTTTAGCTATCTGTACTCCTCATATAAACTTTAACTATGCCGAATATCACACTCTTTCGTGAGCGTAGTATGTTTAAAAAGGGGTCTAAAGGTTTCCTTTACGTATTTATATATAGATTATTGTTACTATTAAACTATCCATTAAATTACCTTAGCCTTAGCGAGTTGTCATGCTGTGAACTTAGTATGTGAATCATTTACCACTAGCAAAAGACATCTTGAAAGCGATCGGTGATGGTATTTCTGACTCAATTAGATTTTGTCTCTCTTTTGTCTAGCTTTAATTTGAGTCAAGATAAATGCGCTGGCCATCACACGCACGCCCTCTCGAATACGCCGCGGGCTATGTAGGAGCCCCCTTCTCTTCCCTATTATTCTATAATAATTAATTTTCTTGGAATAAAACATAATAGGATTTCTGATTCGTACATTAATATATGCGGGATCCGGGGACAATAGTCATAATTCAAACAAAGAAAAACGTGAATACATTAACATCTGATTTTTTATTGTATTCTTTAATGTGTTATAAATCCATAAAATGTTATTGACTCTCTCGAGTTCTCAGGAACGAAGGAATATTTAAGAAATAATATCAACCAAGTATTACATATTATTTGTGTTCGTAGTTCAAAATATTTTTTTTAATTAAATTCATTGTTGACAGTGATACGCCAGTTTTTTAATTGATTTATTTTATTGGTTTAGTTTCTCTTTTCTGTTGGTTTCTTTATTCGGTTTGAAATGAAATGATTCTCTAAATATTATCATCCTACATATTATACTTAGATAATAATTTCATTTAATAATACACTTTATTCATTTTTGTATGTTTTAGATAAATACCATTTATTGCATTTATGATTTTTTACTCAACAATGAAAGCCGAGTGTATCTAACGCTGCTGTCTTTATTTACTCTATGGATATACCTATCTAATTTATAATAAATAAAGTTTCAGTATTGAAACTCCAAAAATAGATGAAAAAAGTGTGGATTCCCAAAAAGTTACTGTCTATGAGCTGACACATTATTACAATTTTTAATTAGGCTATTTTCACTGTGTTTTTCTATTCGTGATAGGGCTATTTGTTGTATTGGTTTTGACACTCGATTGTAGAAGGAACTGAATAATTAATGCCATCGGCCTGAGTCTTCGATGGTGTAATGAGACCAGTCACGGCAGCACACCATCAGGGTCGAACCTCCAGACATCATAGGGGTAGCGGGGTGGACGTAATTGTAACAATCTCGCGTCGCATGTGCTACCGCTTAGGGATGTCACGACATGCTCTATTTAATATTGGCTGAAGTTAAATTTAATAGTACCTAATGTCTTTTGTGTAAAATTATTTTATGTTCAGTTCTGATGTACTATTATTATGATATACAATACTATGTAATATACCTATACTATCACTGACTCAGTTCCTCGGACAGCACGTTAAGCCGTCGGTTCCAGTTGTCGTCAATAAATGGCAGTCGTTAAAATCCACCTGCCCGCACTGGAGCTGCGTGGTGTATGAAGCTCCAAGCTCCCTCATCCTAGAAGGAGGCTTAAGCTCTTGCAGTAGGGTACTATTGGCCTGATAGTTGATATAGTATACATTGCAATAACCCTTGGTGCTCATACTACTCAAGACTTTGCAGAAAACTTTGCAGAAAAAATTATTATAACCTTTTTTAGTTAGATCACGCATGAGAAATTGAACTTCAGGTATGTGGACACAAAATGTAATTTAATAAGTTTCGGCATAAATAAAATGTAGTTGCAGTAAAACTAATTAGAAGCCATACTGTGTTAGGGCGCCGCCGCGACACCACTTTGCGGAGCGTCACTGCCAGTAATTGTATTCATACCACAATTTAAATATTAAAATGGATATCGGCACGGCCCTACGGACCAGCGGTGGGAGGGGGAGCACTTGTCATTAAGGGTGATCCATCAAAATGTCCGCTTGGATTTGGGGGCGCCATACGCATGCGCAATAAGGCCCGGCCGCACGCTCCGAGGTTCAACAACTTCCAACACTTGAATCGGAATAACACGACGATAAAATTATTCCGTTCCAAGTACTGGGTTACATATAATGTTATAGAAATAGTTTCACCTGCGGTTACGCCACGGTTTTTAATCCACGTAATATTAATATATAGCTCTTCTACAACTGAATATAAACTATGTTTAGCACATCTGGTCGGTTTTGGATAAAATTTCTCAAGAATATTTTATTTCTTGAATGTGTACTTAGGTTCACAGCCTATTGACTAATATTTTTCAACTGCACATGTCATCCCTTGCTTAAAATCAACTTTAAATAAATAATTTTACTCAAAATTTAATCCCCCACTCCACCGCTTTGTTCCTCTCATTAGCTCTATCGAAATTAAAATTAAAGCAATAGAAACCATAATATGGTCGATTGCCGATAAAGTCCATGTCTTCTATTATATCTTGACATTCGATTAGACTACGAAGGCTTCTTCAGTACTAGCAGGATATAGCGAAAAGTCTCTACTAAATATCATCGAGTACCAGCTTACCGGAACACCAGAACGGCGATTGTCATTTGTGTAGTTCAGTTGCTACCTTGTAAATCGTCCAAGTTACTCACATTCAAGAGTGTAAACCGATAACTGCCGTCTTAAGTGGCGCACTAAGTAAATACGTAGCGATCGGTCCGCCCTTGCTAACGAAGGGACGTAGGGCGGCCGGCCTTTCCGATAGGTACTGGGATCCGTTTCCGTTCGACTTGCTCCACTATAATCGACTTAATGACGCAGCCGACAATTTCCCACCAACTTACATTAATACCCGACAACGTCGATTCATTTATTAGAGCGGTTCTAATGTTATTCCTGAATCTCGCGATTATCCGTGTATGACAATAATACTCAGGATAGTTTCCTCACGTTTATTACACAAATAATTTAACAACAATTAATTAACAATGAACACTATACTTTGACGCTTCATATTACACTGATAGTTTATTTTTAGGGTCTTGCTGCCAACTCACGATAAAAATGAACTCTTATTCCGTCCGTCACAGGCGGATATCTCGGGATATACCGAACTGATTTTCTAAGAAACTTGTGCCAAATACGCAGAATAAATTGCCCGTAAACTTATACTTTATAATTTTGCATATAGATTTGGCAAGTATTACATACACCCCAAAATGTAAATCTAGTAAATCTGTGTTTCTATAGGTATTAATAACACAATTTCGAAAATATTCAATGTGCTCTTTGAGGTAATTCCAAGAAATATTTCGTTTGAAAATTGAAAAAATATATTTTGAATCAAAATTTTAACCTATGCTTGCGTATATTTGAAAAAGTCCGAAAATAGATACAGTTGTGTAGATTAGCAATAAATTATTAAGTTATCTGAAAAGTTATACGATTTGAAAAAACGCTATATTTGTAAAGGTCCAAAATTTCACATGCGTATGAAACCCTGCTGTGACGGGGCTCTCGGCAAATCAACTAGTTCACGCTTCACAGGTTTTCACCTTTTCGATTTCATGCCCAATGAGCAAAGTTAACTTATAATTAAAAACATTACGTTTCTCAAAACTAGTACGATGTAAGGACATACATAAAATGTGATTCGTTGCAATTACACTGAAAAAAAAAAAAACGATGATCCTACAAATTTGTGATCTTCTCAAGAAAGTTAAAAAATCACGACTGACATTTAAGGTGGTATAATATTATGCGATAGAAAGGCAAGGACAAAACATGTAGCCACACTTTTCGTGTTGTGAATGAGTCGAATAATAGTACCGAGAATACATTTTACTGAGAATATTGGGAAAAGGACGCCTCGGGTGATACGCACCTAGGGGTAAGGTATTCCTTGATTTAACGCGTTCGCTACGGAAATTGTTGTGTTCTTGTGATTTACGGGCTCCACAGTGAATCTTATTTTTACCTACTGTCTTACTCACTTGCAATGGAAAGAGAACCTTGTTGCGTTCTCGAAAAGTATATTTTCATCTAAACCGCCAATCGATTCCGTATGCACGTGGCAGGCAGGTTTTCCCTGTGATTTAGTAATTGCATTCAGGCCGTTGGTTGCCTTTAATTGCCGCGCTACGCCGATAAGGCGGTGCTTCGGACGCCACCCGGCTGTTACCTCACTATGGTATTTCTAGACTTTCTAGATTATTAGTTATAGTTATTAATATTTCATATTTGAATACTGAAGGCGAATTAAAAATGAGTTCAAAATGGCTACGAGTCCTTTGCTCTTTCAATTCAATATTATACTAAAAAAATAAATAAATCATTTATTGCCAAAACACAACACAGGGTTTCCTAGTGTGAGAGCTACGGCACCGAATAATCATTTACTGTTAGTGTTGTATGCAATGCTTTCTCTTTTTTACGATAAAAAATAAATAAATTTCGTTTAATTTCATTTAAAAAAAGGTTGTTAAACTCTATTCGTTGTATTAAAAAACATTATTCGTACCAGTTAAAACGCATAAACTTAATATAATGAATAGACTTTACATCAAATCTTTACAATATTGATGGTAAATTGAATCGGTTTAGCCCAATGATGGCCAGCCGCTGGCGAACTGGACCATTGCTGTTAGCTGTAGATTGTTACTACCTGTACTTTTAAGAAGTTTTTGTTTTGATTTACAGCAAGCAAAGTATTATGATAGTCGAGTGGTGGCAAGCTCGCTTCTTGTTTAGAAGGTTGTGGTTCGAATCTCAGAAACCGGCATGTACCAATGAGTTTATTCACATTTATGTACAAAACTATCACTTACTGTGCCTCAGAGAGCACGTTAAGCCGTCGGTCCCGGGTGCCATCAGTAGATGGCGGTCGTTAAAATATACTAACGCGTACTGGCGCAGCGTAGTGAATTAAGTTCCGAGCAGTCTCATTCCAAAAGAAGGCCTAAGTCTCTGCAGTGAGGCGTAATGGGTCGATATGGTACAGTAGGCAACAGCTTGACTCGCCCTCGACCTCTTTATTCCGTTTAAAGCGTTTGAAAATGTTCTAAACATTGGTGGTGTACAAAGCACTATCAATGATTGTAAATATGCAGTATTGGACATTTTACAATTCTTAGATAGCGACCTTTCTTTTATATGTATTATGTGTAAAATATTAAATTTTGTGTAGCATGTTATCAACAATTTGCAAGCATATAGGCAGAATGTTATTTTACGTAAGGTAACTTCATAATAATTACGTTCTACCATGCAAAATATTGTGAGACCTAGTGCAATAAAAGTGTTAAATCATATTGTTTGCTCTATATGTGTTTGACCTAAGCAAATTTCACTTTGCGCAATTTTCTCTGGAACATAATTTTGTTCTACAAATTTTTACCAAGAAAGATGTATTAAAACCCATTTTTTATGTAGGTACTTATTTAGAGTCTAGATTATTCAGCTCGTGAACTTCAAAGGACTCCGAGCGTAAACAAAATGATAGCTGAAGACAAAATGAGTTTGGAGGATAATAAAAGACGTCGAAAGTTTATGGTCTCCTAGAAATAAAGACGATTGTCGTGGCAAAGGCATTGCCACTTCTTCAAAGTGCAATCGACATTTCGTCTGTTTTCCTTGAGAATATCAACGAATCTCAAAACAAAACTAGACTGGATTAAATTACCAAGTATTGTATATATTCTTTGCGAGTGAAATTTTTGTAAAATGAAATATAATGATTTAAACTAAAATAAATAGATTATTAAATTGAGATGCGTCATTCGTGCCACATTTGCTTACATCCGAGACTGACCTGGTAAAGAAAGAGTTTGATGCCCGATAACACCTATCCAGAGACGCTTGGTGGCCCATAACTGCACGACTTATTTAATTATCTGCTCTTGTGATACCTATGTAACGCAAAAAACCGTATCAAAATCAGTTCAGTCGTCTCGAAGGTACGCGTCTACTTCAGCGCCCCCTGGTGGTTGATAACCATATAACTTATTTAGGAACCTGTTTTGAGATGATACGTATCTACATACAAAATTTTATCCAAATCGTTGAAGCCTTTCCGCGATACGTGAAATATATAAATGTCAAGAATTTCTCATATTATAACATAACATATTAAGGACGAAATTATTTTACTTATTCAATTACTTATCAGAATATTTATTTTTAGGTAACAACTTATTATTTTAAATAGAAAATGATTATTATTTTAAATATTTATATATTCTATATATATTTATAATATTCCCTAATATGAATAATTCTTGTATATTTATATATTTCGTGTATCTCAGTATCTCGTAAATTTTATGCAATTATGTTGAAAACATGGTTAAAAAACATTTGATTACTAGTTACTGAGATTGTGAGCAAATTTCGCAAAATTTTTGACCGTTCTGCTCCTTTCAAAAGCGACGCTGTGTACGTCGAACGTGTTGTTGATGCATCTAAAGCTTTTAAAGTGAGTCGTAGGTCTGAAATACGAAGCCTACCGAAGAGTCAATCACAGGAATCGGGGCCTGCTGTTGGTTTAGGACGTGAAGCCTCATGAAAATGTGGGAAACTTTTGACGAGGGTTCGATGGGAATATCGAGCCGCCCGCGGCCTGCGCCCCCTCGGATATAAATATGTAAACATTTCCAATATTTTTTGTACGGAAGCACCCAAATATTTCTTCGTTTGCTCAGCGGCACAAAATTAAAGTTTACAATTAGATTCCCTCCGAGTTGGGGCATTATATCGGCTTCGAAGAAGAAAACTTTGGTACTCATAGTGTGTATATTACGCGGGTCACGGACATGCAATGTTATGAATAGACAAGTGTTATTTATTCTCCTTATGTTCATAATATATTTATATTACGAAAAGGGTGGAGAATTAAAGCGTAATACGTGCATAGGAACACCATTGCTACAAAGAAATAGAGGCGTTCTATAAATGTTACAGTTATGGTAGAGCCGAGCGCTTAAATATTGAAATCATTATTTTGTGAGCCCGCTTCTTATATTGAAGGCCTTGGTTCAAATCCTGAGATTTCATTCAATCCATTGAATTGTTTTTAATTTATGTAAGTACATAACTATTACTGACTGTGTCTCAAAGAAGATGTTAAGTCGTCGGTCCTAATTGCCATGACCAGGTAGCAGTCGTCACAATCCATCAACCGGCACTGAATCCGTGTGGTGGATTAAGCTCCAAATCCCCTCACCTCGAGGGGAGGTCTAAGTCCTTGAAATAGTGCATTAATGGGTTCATTGTATGGTATCATTCATTAAAATCATATTAGATCATTAAAATGTATACCTACTTATTTAAATAGTATGTTACTGTTATGTATAAGATTTGAATATGTACAAATTAAACCTAGGTAAATAAGTATATAAAAACATTCAGTCCCTACATATGAAACATAAAGAGTAGATGGTATTTTACAAGCATTTCTTTAACAGGGACCGGAACAAAAACGCTCTCGGGAGAGAGAACGCATTGCTCCGCCAACGCGAATTTACATAAAAAACGTGAGAAAGAAGGCATCTCAGGACAAAGAAAAAGTTAATGGGCAATAGCGAAAAGCGTCAAACTGTTTCTAGGCTCACCGCTTATGTAAATCCGAATGGATTCTTGGGGTACATGTTTAAAATAAATAATTAACACAGTCCGTTGTGCGGTTTAGATTTTGTTCTTCATTGACGATTCCTTTCTTTACGTAAGAGAGCAACGCAATGACATTGTTTTAGCTTGTAGTTAGTTCGACGGATTAATGGTAACATATATTTTGATCAAAGAGGAAACCAAACTTGAATGAGGAACAAAACTTCGAATCGGGAGACGGAACAGTGATATAAGTAGAATTAAAGAAGTACGTAGAAAAAGTGGTACGACAGCGTGGAAAAGAGTGGGAAGACAGTTACATGAACGTCATGTATGTCTAATAGGGTATTTATAAAAATAGACTTTATACGATAACATTTATGAACAAAGGTCTCTTTGGTTGAAGAATATGGAACTTATTACGTATTGAATGTTTATCCCTGTCTCTTTCTTGGAAAAAAAATTACATTATTTTAAATACCTCACCGTGCGGTATTGTCCTTTCTGTGTAACAGGACATTTCATACATTCGTAACTTTATTTATTATCGTAACTATCAATTATTTATTTTTTACAATTGTTTCACTGTACTATTGTAGTATATACAGAAAACTGTTTTATATATAATAAAAAATATGTTTTTTGTCAACTATTCTATAGTGTATTGACTCTACACTATATTGAAGATTTAGTATTAATGACATTAACGTAAAAATGAATGTGTTGTGACCGACCGTGGCCAAACCCAGCCGCCGTTGAGAGCGCAGCATCCCGCCTTTTCAGACGCCCTTAATCTGTTTACTTACGCCCTGAAAGGGCTTCTTCACGGAATAGCGTGTGTGAGGTGCGACGCACTCCGCCTCTCGAATGTATACCGTCCGACCTAATGGAATGATGTGGGCTTCCGATGGAGAGTGCTCCGTAATGATTTTTTTACTCCACGAACGAGTTGTATCGTGTTGAATAAGAATGGGCATTGATCAAAATTTTGACATTGCGTTTGAATAGTTTTTTATCCAAATATAGACAATCTGGAGTAATTTAGTAATTTAAAAGAAACATTTGTACTCGGTAAGTTTTTCAAGGAACTTACAATTTACATGTACGATGTTCTACGTACTGCATTTTGTTTGTATGATCGTCAATCGCTACATGTAGTAATGACGTCACAATAATGTTTCACGTTTTCTTTTTGTACGTCTGTCGACGAAGGACACCTATTTCTAAAAATACTTTTGGACCGCATTGCAAAATTTTGAACTTCGTCTTTCGAAAAAACCCCAGCAGGTAGAAATTTCGATCTTAAAACAGGAAATAGACACGGCGCACGTAGCGAATAAAATCCTCTACCACGGTTAGGTGGTGGTTTTCAATAAATTACGCTTCATCACCGACTGAACGAATAGAATAATAATTGTTGAGAAGTTTTGTACTCCTGAAGTAAGTAATAGTTCTATTATCGATTTTTATGTGCGTCGTAACATATTCGTTGATTGCTTTGTTCCCATACTAGTCTTTACCAGGATAAATATAATTCTGCATTTATGTCAGTATAAAAAGTATAGATGCCGGTAGTTTTGCCTCCGTGGCGTATATTCTGTGGCTAATATCCATCGGCGCTATTGGGCGGCGTCAACGAAAGTGCAATCGTTACAAAGGCCATCGGTTTTGAGGAAAGGCAAACGGAGCGATGCCGTCTGTCGTCGTCGTTGCCGACTTTTCAATTTGCTCGACAAATCGTTTTGTGGAGCGACGGCGACGCGACGCGAACGCGACAAATACATTGTTTCCTGAAGAAACTCAACGTAGAAAGTAAATCTGTTTTATTTGGATAAATCAAAGGCTTTCTTCCTGGCACTGCTCTATTATGTAAAAGACGATAGAAAAGGTCTCCTTTCTATCGCTGAAAATACTATTGTTAAAATAAAATAAAAGATTTATTTTCCAAATTTCTACCAGTGTAGGTATGAATGCTAACTGCTTTTAATATTTGAAGACTTTGTTTTTGTCGTTCATGAAATTAATAGAACGACAACGGCACGGTATCTAGTACCATAGCGCGATAGTTAATGAAAACCTGCACCCGAGTTATTACTATTATATCGCGAAAGGCAATTCCCACGCACCTCTTCCCCAAAGCCGAATCTGTCTGATTTCATAGTAAAAAACAGCGCACTCTATTGTCACCATATACTTTTTTCAACTTTATTAATCTACGCTTTCTAGATTTTCCATAGATTTTCTAATATTTTTTTCAATCGATTTGTTTACCGAATTACAAATGTCAAAATTACATCAACAAAGAGCGAACGGCGCGACGCACTTGCGTCAATTCGACCTCCGCAATCTGTGTTCGTTCGCACTACATAAAATTCACCACCGCAAATCCGTCCAAGTCTGTGCAAATAATGATTTGTGCCGAAGCGTTGGGGAGCGAAATTGTGTTTGATTTGCGGAGATTGCGGCGCGGGCGCGACACATCCCGACCGGGGGCTATCCTCTTGCATCTATTGACAGCCTAAGTGTCACAAACCGCGTGATTCAGTACCTCGTTTAGTATCTGTTTGATGACGTATAAAAAAAAATTTATTGTCGACGATTCCGATCACAAATTTAATTTTATGCCAGAAAATTCGATTAAAAACACATCCGATTCAGCTTTCTTCGAAGCGCTAGAACGATGCAGTCCTCGAGTATAAACAGTGGAGAGTTTGACAACGTCAGGGAAAGTTTTTGAAGTGTCAGTCTTATTACACCCAAATTACATGGCGTACATTTGCCGTTATTTTCAGTAAAGTAACAGAGCGGAAGTTGAAAATAAATAATTAAAATAGGCATAGAGTACTGCTGTTAGAAAAATGAATAAATTTTCACTTTCTACTTTTGTAAAATCCGCACCCCACTATCAAAATTCATTTATTTCTTTTATAATCTTGCTCTTGCGTTGTTATTAGACAACTATCTGATGATTTTCAGGATTTGCGAGTCTTTAACTGTCTGAAGAAACTGTACGTACTTCAGGTTCCAGCGTAAAATAAATTCTTAGCCAGTATATCGGATCGTGGGGCAATTCCGTTAAACGGATTTGCGAAGTGAAGTGTGTGTACGTCGGTCTACGGGAAAACGGAGAGCCCGCACCGCAAATCTTGCTCGCAGCTCGCGGTCATTAATCATAGGCCGGGGCGAGCCGCGCCTTAAGTGATATTAAGTGCGGAGTGCGGGTGGACGAGGGGGCATACTCGCGCGTACACTTCCTCGCTGAAATGGATTTTCAGTGGAATCAGGTGCTTTTCTTTAGGTATGGCGGCAAAAAAGAATGTTATTCGAGCGTCATTGTAAGTATATACACAGGAAGAGTTTTTCATGTTCCAAATTACAGTATTAATGGTCTTTCGTGAAAATTATAAAATGTGTTCTTTTCAGCATCACTCAGTAATATAATATTGAGATATGCACCACAAAGTTATCATCTTAGATTGGCAGCCGGTCATTGGCTGGATATTTTTTCTGGCCTCATTTCGCGTGCGTAGTGCGTTATACATAAAAGTGATTACTGTAGATTATCCTTAGAAGATAAATATATTTCATTAAAAAATTTTCTGTGGGCCTTTTATACAGTAATACATTATTTTGACGTACGCATCTCATAAGACAGCGTTAGCAATGTAAGCGCACTAAAATATTTTTTTAACAATATTTCTCTTCAAACAAAAGTTCACTAAATAACAGGGAAAACCGTATCAAAATCTGTTGCGGGTTTAGAAAAAGTAAACGGAGAAACAGAAATGAGGACAGACGCAGATAGCGACATTAAATTATACTATTTAGAGATATAAATATAGACCTAATTAGTTAGGTCTTATGTTTTGTTACCAGGTACTTGCGTAGAATGTTCACTATATTTAGATCTCTAAATAGTTTAAAATAATGTCGCTATCTGCGTCTGTCCTCATTTCTGTTTCTCCGCTTACTTTTTCTAAATTATTAGGTACCAGTGTTATTTGAAAAATTTATACGTTATTTGTTAGTTATTCCATTGGAAAATATTATAAGATATATCAAAAATTCTTGTATAGAATTCATAGTTTAGTTTATAACATAAGAAACGGTCACGATGCAGGGGGCTTCCGGGGCGTTACTCACCCACAAAACATTGTTAACGGTTTTTATATAGCTTTCTACTTCGCACTTACAGATTTGAGTTAACTTCTACTTATTCCCTTTCATTCTACGTACGATGCCTATATTCATGGTTGACAAAATGTTCATTTACTGCTGTAATAATCTTAATATCTGTTAAGTCTAAACAGGAACTAACCAATCGGAGCTGTAGGGTGGGTGGTCAATTTGTACAAACCCGTTTTTGCTCATGACTCGCTCTGTTGCTTGAGCAGCATGCACAGCTGCATTATCATGCAAAACCAATATGCCTATACCGAGTTTGCCTCTCAATTTTTTTTTCAAATTGATTTTCGTAGTTGTTTCAACAAATTAGCATAATATGCGGTTCATCGTTTTTTACATGTAATTTATTAGTAATTAGTAACATTCTTTTAACATTCCAAAATATAGTGGCCATTAGCTTCCAAGCTGATACATGAGTCTTGAACTCCTGAGAAAGCTTCCCATCCTTGAATTTCCACTGTAATGATTTTTAATTACTTTCGGGATCCTATTGTAGGATCCAGGTCTCATCACAGGTTATTATTACAGAAATAATTTCTACCTCTTTACCTTTAAATCTACTCGTATTTAAAACACCTGGCAACATCTCACGCATCGCTTCATGTCGATCGGAGTCAACATTTTAGAGCCTCAAGGCGCATTAACTTTGGACATGGACATATTGACTAATTATTTTGTTTAAGTATTACTTACTAATATTGCTCACGTTTGTAGCGATCCTATGTAAATCTATAATAAAATGTTAACTGGTTGTAATTTTCAATTAACCTAATTTGACTGCCAATGTAACATACACAAGATAGATGTGAAGGCCCAACAGTCCCCGTACGTTTCATAAATAACACCACTGTGCCCCCTCACCCCAACCTGTCCCCATCGTATCGGCCGCGGTATTTCCCCATTTTCACGAGCGGTTGAAAAAACTGTCGCAGGAGGCTAACACGGGAAAACTTCACACGAAAATATGTCTCTGCCGCGAAAAATATGGTAAGTGAATATTTTGTGTTCATTTGAATAATACATTTTTGTTAAGTGAATATATTTAGAATGAATGTAGTCAATTAGTGCAGAATTAGTGCGTTCTATTATATAATTTAAGCTATGACAAACTACAAATAAGTTTATTGCATTCCTCGAAATCATTATACAGTTATATCTGTACACACAAGCGTTGGGAAATCCATTGTGGGCAATCAAACAATTAGTGATCTCACGAATTCTAGTAACATTTAATATACATATTTAAATAGAAGATGGGTATTCCATTGCTGCTGTTTTAAGAGCAGAACAGGAAGACACAAGTAATGTAGAAATTTATTTAAATAAAACACCATTCATGCAAATTGCGAAAAGCATGCGGGTGCATGCAAAGCTAGTGTTTACGAGCGATTGATAGTGAATTATGTAGCAGCACGTGCATAACTTGTTTAAGACTCAATCAATAAGGACATTTTCCGTCACAGATAACGGGTATTTCTTTATATTTAAAAATAGAAGGCGCTTTGAATTTAATTTTGTTAGGTACTCACATGTAATTAAGTAGTACGTGAGTAAACCTTGGTAAATAGTTAGATTGCTTTTTAAATTAAATACGGCTGAGTTTGGAGTTTGGATGATTTTCGGATTACGTATGTCTCAAGTCAGAGCAAGTTTTCAGATTAGAACGCTAGTATAAAATAATAGGTACATGTTTAAAAGCTTAAACTTTGTTTCAAATACTAAGTTTCAAAGTAGTATCACTTAAGACGTTTGACGTCTCACGTTTTAAAATATATATTTCATATTTTAATAGTTATACTTTTTAACTTTTAATTTTTAGTTAAGGTTTTTTGAAATAAAAGTTCGTTTATAAATAAGGTTTTATTCATTAATTTTATTTTTGACATTTTAATATTAGAATATGTTTACTTGTCTCTATACTTATCCACAGACTAGTGCTCAGAGGTTTGTACGTTGGTACACGTACGTTTGCTTTCCCCCACCATTCAAACTTCATCCATCCTCACCACGTACTCTACCTTGAACATGGGCAGTTAATTATTTGCTACATGGTTTCCTTCTACCTAACTTGGACCGGCCGAAGGCAAAACAGTATGTTTCCTAGTTGATATTGATGAGGTCTGTTAACCAACTTCCGGGTTTGTCGTCAGACCCTCGCCACCGTGTACTACAAAATGTGCTTGTGAAATCAAATCTAATGAACCTAAACTCTGTGGGTTTATTAGTAGCCATTGATAGGTTCTGTTAGCGATATTTCAATTACATCATCAGACACTTGTTATCATGTGCTGTGAAAAGCGCTTGTGAAACTAAATTTAATGAGTTCAAATGCGGTAGGTTTAACTCCACCATCAGCTCAGCTTGAAGGCACCAAAATTATCGTCTTCATTCTAATCACGCATATCCGTATATAGAATTTTAACTCGATTGTTGAGAAGCTCTCTCGTAAGGAGACGATCAACTATGGTCATCAGATTATTGTACAGTCATCAGACCTAAATTTCGTAGGATAAAAAGAATTGGAAATATTTTACTACAAATTAACTTTTACACTCAACGAAATATACGAAAATTGCAAGTTAAGAGCTCGTAAAAAAATTATATTATTTTAATTCAAGTCACCCACATTACCCATTTGCCAAAAATTAACTCTCGAAATACGCATACGAAAGGGTATTCTTCCATAACATAATGTCTGCTCATTTATGATTGGTTATTGGTCTACGTGAATAGCTATGATCTGTGCTGCTATTGGCTGATGCCATTTCTTTTATTGCTGCCAAAGTAAACAAAACACATAAGATATTACTTGTTTTTTGTAAAATTTCATCAAAATGTTATTATGTGATTTAACCACTTTTATAACAATCGTATATATTAATTGCTTTGTCTCTATCAGACGAAAAAATGGCAGCTGATTTGGAATATTATTGATTTACTGCGACAGTAAAAGAGAATTTTCAAAGAAAGAACTTAATGAAGTAAACACTCTTGTCCATTAAAGCAGCGAGGGATTGGAACAAACGACGGAGGAAATGAAGGCAATATTCTTTGTTGGCCTTTTTACTGCTTTTTAGTATTCCGTATCGAAATGAGAACACAGACCTTCTATTAGGCAGTATTCAACGTGTCTATCTTATGTTTTTTTTTTTCAAAAGCTTCCTTTGAGCTTTGTGTTTGTTGGTTACTTCTAAAGGCCCGAATGTTCGGCCGGTAATAGACTGAAAGGATTTGACTGAAATTGCGCATGCACATCTAAATTATATGAACAACATTTTATATTACAAACTCAGTTCAAATAGTATCTACATATAATTGATATAGGACATAGACTTTAATTATTTACATGTCTAGATATAGCCACGAGATACAATAACAACATATGAATAATAATCTACAATCCCGTCACACCGTACTAACCGTTTCTGTGTGGGTTGAATTATAACCGAACGGTTAGGAGATATTTTTATCTACGTTTTTGACGGCGAAAGTCTATCTAGACATGTATATAATAAAAGAATATGTCTTACAAACCCCTTGCAAAGATAAATATTATTTTTTTGTTACTAAAATGGTCTTATTGTTTTAGAAATGTAAAATGAAAAAGCTAGGACTCCTCTCCTACTCTCCAAACCGTGGTACCTTCCTGCAATGTCGATCTAACCTTTATAAACCAACTTTAATCACATACAGAATCAATAATGGTTTATGTTTTCGATTGTGAACTGTTTTGTTTTACTTGTACTTTTACAAGAGCCAATTCTAAGTTTTCACAAAAAATATTTTGTAAAGTACAAGTAAAACAAAACAGTTCACAATCGAAAACTTATTAAGTATTCAAAGTTGACGAAAAATATGGACTCTCCTGTTAAACATAAACCATTATTGATTCTGTATGTGATTAAAGTTGGTTTATAAAGGTTAGATCGACATTAATAACAATTGTAATTGGAATAATTATTTCAATGGATTTAGAATAAATAGCCTTGAGATTTTATGTTGGCACATAGAAACGAATGACGCTGATTTACTTTGGATAGATTTGTAAATTTTCTTTTGGGTTTTCATGATTGCTTAATAAGGTAGTAAGGTTTGCTATAAAATAAATAAAATTAGTTGCAGGGACACTGTCTAAGGGGGGCGACATTTTAGCAGTACATATATACGTAAAGCACTGGGTATTCTGAAATAGACACATGCAATTTCAATTGTAATTTTTAGACAGCTCTCAATAAAAGTCATTTTTACAGGAGACACAAAAAACTATCTACTGGCTAATTTTGTATAAAAGTTTTTTCTCATTTCACTACGATTTGATAATATCATATTGGTGTTATGGTTTTAACAAGTTTTTAGATAGTTGAGGATATTGTTTAATTAAATATAATTTATTAAAGGCTTGTGGTGTGTCTGAAAATGACAAGAATAATGAAAAATATGATATAGGTATTGAAATATTGTCTATTTCAAATAATTATAGATAGAATGTTTAATGTTTGAATAATAATCAAACAATATAATACAAATAATCTTTACTAAAATTTAGTCTACACACTTTAAGAAACTCCATAATTTTCAGACTTATATGGGATTTCTCAACATTCTGCTATTTGGGATTTATGATTTTTCATATGATTTAGTTGACTTGTGAAGATCCTCTCCACAACCTGATGTAAACACGTCATTAGAACACATTTTAGTGATAAAACATTTTCGTACAAATCACTGACTTTGGGCTTTCTCAAAATTCCGGTTCATTTCTAACATATCGTGATTTCTGGGAATAATTCGATGTAAATACTAAATACGGAGCCAACGCTAGAAACCGCCTCGCACTTAGTCGATTTCGTGTTAAGCAAATCGCAACATTTCCAGGAAATTGCTGTGTCAGTCACGGAAATTATCTATCTGCAGGGCGCCAACTCCTCAATATTTCAGATATTAAAAATTGTGTGCCCTTACTTGATTCTCTTACGTTCCCTAAATGAAACAATTACAAATGCCTTTTATCTAACAGTTTTAGGTGAAATTAAACAGTATAACACTTAATACTTAATAAATTAACAGTGAATGAATTAGTTTTTACAAGTTTTTATTTAAACTAGGACGTAACGTCCTTGTATCCTTCCAGGTTTTAAATTATACAAGCTGATTTAAAGCCACTTTCTCTTGACCTACCAAACTATTTGCATATTTCTTACTTTTCATGTCGATGATTTATTTGATAGACTTATTGTGATGCTGCAATGACGATCATCTTCTCACAAAGGAACTCCTCAACGGTCAATAGCACTTTTTTATAATTTAGTAGGTATGTTAAATTTGGATAACTAAGCATGATTTTCTTCGTGAACTTACTACAAATAAGTATAGTAAGACTATTTTTCTTAAAAATATTACAAATTGAAAAACACCTATCTTTTACAACAGTGCAAGTCACAAGACCGTGATATATGACAAGAACCCGTAAACGAACATACATAACCTTTGCCTCGATCTTCACCATATTCAGATGATTCAGGCAAAACACTTTGTTCGTTGTCTGTGAATAATGAAGGTGTCAGGCCAAGTTATGACGTGTCGTGGAGACAGCAGCCATTAAAACACGACATGGTAGGGCGCCATGTATGACTTAACCCGATTAAACTCCGTACGAGGATCTCCTCAGCCTCAAAAGACATATCACGTTACATCCAAATGTTGTCATTTCTCTGCGTATGCTAAAAAATAAGGTTGAAGACTTAAAGAAGAATTCAACAATTATTATTTTTTTAATTTTGATAATTATTAATACGCTTGTAAACTTAGATGTAGAAGTCATTAATGAGTTAAATACTTAATTTTCTAGTATTTCCCTTGAAAAATATCACCATTTTTCAAAGCTTCCCCAGGTCAGGGTTAAACAGTGTGATGCTGGCTTCAGATTTAGTCACATTGACTCTTAATTTATCATCGAAACCTTTCAACCATTATCTTCTAAAAGAACTGAAGCTAAATTATTTACTAATTTCTTTAATTTACGCTTAATATAATGTTTAATCTACACCATACTAGTGACCCGCCCCGGTTTCGTACGGGTAGCAGAGCATTTATGCCGTTGTGTTTTTTCTATCGTAGTGTCGTATCTGCTTGCTACTTCGAACATGTGGATTAGATTGACAAGTCTGTGGTGATAAGTAACGTGAATTCATCCTACTTGGAGTATTTATATTGTTTTTTATTTTCAATTCTGCCAATATTTGATAAAGCGAGGAATGTATATAAAAAAACTAAAACATTTCTTTATATAATTTCTGCCTAACTTTAGATCACGCGTGTCACGTCAGTGTGGGGACGCACGGCGCGGCGCCGTTTGTCGCGCAATAGTGTTTATTTCACGATAACTCATTAGATATTAATTTAAATTGTATGGTATAAAGAGCAATCATAACGTGCATGAAATGCTGAAGGTTAATAACCTGTTTAATTTGATAAGGATTTATACTGTATCTGTATAAATTGTTTCCCAATTACCACATCTAATGAAACCATTTTTTTTAAACAAAAAAATAGTTATAGTAAGCTATCCATAAAAGATAAATCAAAAGTATGCCATCGCATACTTTTTTTTAGTCCTATAAAAGAGAAACGCTTTCTCCATACATTGTTTTGTTACATCTCAAAGTGATTAGGCAGCTTTTTCGATGAGAAACTCCCAGTCGGCTACATTTTTTCCGACGTCTTCAAAAATAATCGTCATATTTCAACAAATTTGCACAAAACATTAATGAATTATATACATAAACCTTCTTCTTGAATCACTCTGTCTACTGGTGTCAACCATATGCAAATCCGTTCGGTAGTTTTTGATTTTATCGCGTTCAAACAGACAGACAGACGTGGCGGGGAACTTTATTTTATAATATGTAGTGATTTAGTACACATATAATAAACGCAATTTTCGTGAAATACCCATTTATCTTAAAAAAAAACGGTTTCTTCGGTTTTTAGCATAACTGGCACACAAGAGTTTTGTTGTTGCATTTTGTATGATGATTGCTATTAAATAGAAAAATAAAAGTATAAGCAATTAATTTATTTTATGTATAATTTTTAAAAGACAAGTTTTGGTTTTTTGGCACTTCTGCTCAGAAATGTTATTTTCCGAATAATCTTAAATTAATAGATTCTATGGCTTTTATTGACGAATTTAAATGCCCAAACAGGCACTATGTATCCAATTAAAATAATTGACTTTAAAAACGGGTTAAGAAAGCACCATCATCGTTTTTATCATTGACAGACGTAACAAGCAGATGAGTTGATAACAAGCATTGAAAAGGAGTATCATTCAATACTTCGTCACATTTAATTTTATGGCAATACGAATACTAAATACATAACACTTTTTGACGAATTCGCGTCCGATCAGCATGGAAAGTGACATCGACTGAGTTTAATATAATATTATATATGGAGGGGTGACCGCCTTAATAATGTGGTTCATAAAACGGATATAGTTTCTGTTAAAAGTATTAAAAGTCTCACTGACAAACTAAAATGTGCACGGTCCTGCAGATATGATCAGCTAAGTTAATGATCAGAGTATAAGTTCCCTTGATGGATGGCACTCTCCCTGCACCCCTTCTAATTGCGTCGCGTGTCACGTCACACAGACAGGCGTGCGATCTGCATTTATATTGTAATAAGTCCAGTTTGGCGTCACGCATCTAAGGGAGGGCCTGTAATGGGTATATCTCGATTTTGATTTATAACACCCTCGTCTTGACCCCTCCCTTCCACGTCAAAATTGTGCATCGACCCTCGTAAGTCATTTTTTTCGTCAGAGAAAAATACTGGAAAATATCACGTTTAGTTATATCGCGATCGTGTGTGTTGCTCGTGTCTTATTTATAAAATAGAGCATTTCACTGAAAATAATTTGGCGTAAAAATATTGGGACACTTCTACTTAAAGATTAATCGTTTAGCGTTGGCCTTCCGTGTAGAAGATTCGATTCGATTCTACTACACCTTCAGTAACGTAGTACAGACGTGTAATTTTTGGCGACAAAACATTTTTTGGGATCCATAGGGTATCAAATCAAAGCTAGTAAAGTAAAGAGAACGGCTAGTAATATATTATAAAGATACAGGGTTTTGCGTAGGCGCTGCGTAAAACTTAGGGCTATTTGTTTCACATTCATTTCGCTCCTCAACACTCCATAGCAAAATAAAACCACTAACTAATTTATCGACGTCCACTTCATATAAAATATGTACGTCATATATAAGTGTCATAGTGCTTTTCCATTGCTTTTCAGATAAATCACATCAAAAAATGTATGTCGCTGTTTTGATCCTGCTTTCTTAAAGTAGTGAAAGGGAAGCTGTGCGCGAAATTTCTTTTTTATTGACACCAGTTTAAATTAAAAAAATAAGAAATACACTTACTCAATTTATATACCCAGAGGTGGCAACGGATTGACTAAACTATCATTAGGATGTCTGATTCAAGAATATTATTATACTATGCACACTAGCTATACGCACAGTACAAAACCTGCCATGATTCGTTGGTGCGTTTAGTAGATATAACCGTTTATACATACTAAGAGGTAGCAACGGATTGACTAAACTATCATTAGGATGGCTGATTCAAGAATAATATTATACTATGCACACTAGCTATACGCACAGTACAAAACCTGCCATGATTCGTTGGTGCGTTTAGTAGATATAACCGTTTATACATACTAAGAGGTAGCAACGGATTGGCTAAACTAGCGTCAGGATGGCTGATTTTGTATCAATAGCGTGTAAATCACTTAAGTGAACAGAATGGAGTCGGTTTGCTGGCATTACTTTGGTGTGTTTGGTAGGTACATCCTTTGAAAGACGTGTTATTGTTTAGTAAACTAAACTATCATTTAAATGGCTGATTCAAGGATATGACAATAATAATAATAATACATGGGACTTCCCACACAGCGCCATGATACTATACACACTAGCTATACGCACAGTACAAAAACTGACATGCTCCTTTGGTGCGTTTAGTAGATATAGCCGTTCAAATATACCCAAAGGCAGCAACGGATTGACTAAACTAGCGTTAGGATGACTGAATCAGTATAAATAACGTGTAATGAACATAATAGATTGAGTCTGCCGGCATGAAATTGGTGCGTTTGGTAGGTATAGCCGTTGAAGCACGTGTTATTGTTTAGTAAACTATACTATCATTAATTCATCAATTACTGATGATGTTGATACTGCAGAAGATGTTGACACTGGTAAGTTTTATATATAAGCACACTATTTTATTTTAAATAATAACTTTCATAAGTAAATATAGCTACTTTTGTTATTTTTTGCAGATAATTCTACCTTCCTAGATAGTGGTAGTGATGATTATCTTGAATAATAATAATAAGAAACTATAACTAACTATAACTTGTGAACAGTATCAGTTGTAATTGTTCAAGTATCGCTTACTACTGTTGATTTTTTGTTGTTTTGTATATTTTGTGGTACCTGATTAATATAAAGTGTTATAGATTTAGTTAAAATTTAATTTTGATAGTGATTTTATTTTCATTTTATAGCTTGTATCAATTTATTACAAATAATTAGTAAATTTTATAATGATCCAGGTGATGTACAATTTTTTTGTAAGCAAGTTAACTTGCCTTTGAACGGCTATACCTACTAAAAGCACCAACGAATCACGTAAATTTTTATACTGTGCGTATAGATAGTGTGCATAGTATTATATTATCCTTGAAACAGCCATTCTAATGATAGTTTAGTTTACTAAACAATAATACGAATTTCAACGGCTGTACCTACCGAATACACCAAGGTCATGCCAGCAGACCAAATCCATTCTGTTCACATTAGTGATCTACACGCTATTGATACAAAATCAGCCATCCTGACGCTAGTTTAGCCAATCCGTCGCTACCTCTTAGTATGTATAAACGGTTATATCTACTAAACGCACCAACGAATCATGTCAGGTTTTGTACTGTGCGTATAGCTAGTGTGCATATTATCATATTATCCTTGAATCAGCAATCCTAATGATAGTTTAGTTGACTAAACAATAACAAGTCTTTCAACGGCTGTACCTACCACACGTACCAAGATCATGCTGGCAGACCGACTCCATTTTGTTCACATAAGTGCTCTACATGTTATTTATACTGAATCAGCCATCCTCACGATAGTTTAGTCAATCCGTTGCCACCTCTTATACTATTGGCGATACTCTTGCCATTCAAAATAAGAAAAAAATAATGGACGGATTACCATGTACCAATCCGAATTGAAGCAGCGTGGTAGATTAAGCTCCAAACCCCCTCATCCCGAAGAGAGACCTAAACCCCTGCAGTGGGGCATTGATTGGCTGATTTTATAGTATGGTAATAGATGATTTATTTATTTATATATTTATTAAATATAATAGTATCTTTAAAAAAATATCTGTAGATTTCACGCTTCTCGCAACTATCGCAGGAAATTGAAAATGAACATCAAAAATAAAAATTTGTAACACATTTTTGTCAAGCAATTATATTAAACTTTTCGGAAAAAATTTTGGACAAATTTTTGAAGGTATCATACGATGCCCCGCAAGTTTTGCATCTTTTTAAACTACTGCCTTTCATCTACCTTTATAATTTTGTGAAATACCTATAGCCGATTCTTACTCTCCGGGGTAACTGATCTTATAATAATTCAATGAAGAGGGTACCTGCCCAGCCCACAGTTTTCGACCGATTCCAAAATTTCTTTTTTAAACGATAGACAATCTATCTGCCTTGGAAGCTATTTTTTTAATTTATTTTTGTCTGAAAAATCGGGAATTTTCGTTTTTTATTGCCATTTTCTATTTTCCGATAAAAGTTACGGACCGCTTTTAGAAAATTTGGTACCATACGATGCCCCATAAGCCCCTGCATCTTGTGACATCACTGTATTTTGTCTACCATCATAAATTTCAGAAATATAACCGAATTACCCTTCCGCACGAAAAAACTAATGAAACGTCCGTTGTCACAGGAGACGTTACCGTGCAACAACAGACTAGTAACATCTTTTTGTAAGTGTGTTTTAACATGGTTTTAACACATATTTATAGTGCAAAGACGATTGGTAGAGTATAGTCATACAATATATACTCGCGTAATGAAAGCACTATGAACTATGCAGTTATTTATTTTTAGCGAATAAACGCATTCTCATAAAGCAGTGAAGCAAATTACAGTGACTACACAATATACAATATAACAATATACAAACCAGATGTCGGAATAACAAACAGCTCGCCGTGTGTGTAAATATTATATTAAATATTATTATTCGGCGAACGTAATTCGGCTCTGCGCAGATGGCAGATCGATCTAGCAATGGCGGTAGTACAGTTGCCGGCAACAAAATAGTACAAGAACATATTCTTTAATACATCCCATTTTGCTCTCCGGACCATGTTGTCTTCATCTTCTACGTCGTGTTACATAATACCCCGTAAAAAATATAATTAATTATCAGAGCCAAAAATTTTGTCAACCCTAGTAAGCTGTCATGTCAGGGAACCATATTATTTAACAGATTTGAATGAAACTTTACAGATGTGATTAAAAGATTGTCAAAAATGACCTACTATACTTTTTGTTCTTCTGTCTGTCCGTCTTTTTGTCTATTCGAGCTAAACTCTAAAACAGTCAAACTGATTTTAATGCAACTTTGCAGACGTGAAAAGAAGAGTGTGAAGAGTGACATTCGCTTCTTTTTGTTTGTCTGTCGGCTTGTCTATCTGTATGTTCGAGCTAAACTTTTAAAGATTTTAATGAAACTATGCAGACAATAAAAATAGGTTATCAGGAGTGATATAGGCAACTTTTTGTTCATGTGGTTGTGTCTTTTTGTTCCGGCTAATCTTCAAAACGACAAAACCATTTCAATGAATATTCGCAGACATGAAAAGAAGGTTATCAGGAGTGACGTCAGGAGTGATTTTTGTCTGAGTGTTTGTCTGTCTGTTTGTTCGGGCTAATCGCCGAATTTACTGATCCGATTTTACTGAAATATTGCAAACATAAAGAAGGCGTTGTCAGAAGTGAAAATTATTTATTATCTATATTAATAAGATTGTAGTATCGGTCTGTCTGTTCCGGTTTATCTCAAAAACGGCTGACCGATTTTGGGACCGAGTTGTAAGAAAGCTATTCTACATGCTTAAATTACTAAATGGATTTTGTTGAAATCAGGTATAGAAATTTCTTAGGTAGTTAAGTTGCAGAATATTCTAAAAACTATCACAATATTCTGGAGCGTCGTGTCCATTTAGCTGTACCGGTACAATTGTAGTTCACGTGGGCGCAGCCGCGGGTGTAAAGCTAGTCATCATCATAACTTGTCACCATCCTAAATCGCCCAATCCTATAATGTTCTGTTCCTGAGCCGTTTGCTTCTTAAGGTTTTCATCTGCTTAGATTTATTTATAATGTTTTACTTGTGTTACAGGTTTAGCATCTCTAGTACCCTTTTATTGGATTGTCAAGGAAATTCCGACCACAACGCACGAGCCGAGCGAGTAAAGCGACTGTGCTGCGGGTGAAGAGTCCCAGAACCAAATTTTTCTTTTTCTAATAATTTCGGGAACAATACTGTAGTTTGGATGATGATACACTAATTGTGATAATATAAAAAAAAAACATTTAATCATACAATAACCAGTTAGGAAGACGACGACTTAGGAATATAACCACTTAGATGGATTGATAGATGGTTGATTTAGGAAGGTGCGAAATCATGAAAATTACAGCTTTAATATAAAAACCACATATGAGAATGGCATAGTCCGAAGAGATATTTCATTATGTGATTAACAAACTTTAAATATGGACACGTACGTCTAGTACAAAATGACTGATAAAGTCGTTCCAGCGTAACCCGCGTTAGCATTGTGAACACGCACGTGCGGTTTTAAGTAAATTAATTACTACTTTGTGTGCCAGAGATAATAAATAAAATCAAACGTAAAAGAAAAGACATACAATAGCTATGAACCGAATTGACGACGACAAATTCAAAATCCGTATTAAACCGGCTAGAACAATGCGACCTCTAGTTGTCAGTGATATAATATTATAAATTCCATGTATCTATGAGTTTCCGCTGTCTATTGATTGCATTAAACAAACGGCTATTATTATTCTTTGATTATTTATATGTCTAGGTAGAGCCACGCGATTTTATGACCACAAAAAAGAGTACAACTTCTCAAAATATTCTCGTGTGTGTGTGCCTAAACAGATCGCATACTTTTGTTATGACCGTATACTTAACATATACCTACTAACCGTTTCTATGTACGAATATTATAACCGAACGATACATTTTATCGACTTTTTTACCCCGAAACTCTATCTAGCGACATACAGAATAAGAGTTATTATATAGCTTATTATTTTGAACTTGATTGTAAATAGCGCACAAATATAAACGAATATTTCAATATGGCATTATGTTATATCGAATCAATAGTGTAAAGTAATAAATGTCATAATACTGTGGATGAGTGTACCGGCTAAATGAGCTCGTCTCGTTGTGACAGCGCGCCGTGTTAACATTATGGATGGTGTGCGAAATCGCAACGCGTTAAAACTTACATTAATGGAAGATTTGCTGTTTAGTTTGAAGTGAATTCGGCATATATTTTATTAAGTTGATTGTTACGTCAATTAAAGGTATCCTTCAAAAGTACATTCAAAATATCGAATTCAATTTTTAAAATAGAATAAAATCGACGTATCTGACGTCACGCAAAGGCGAAAAGCTCAGAAATTTAACGCCGTTTGTTCGTACTAGAAAATGAAATAAAGATTCCAAAATTACATGTAATTTAACATAATGCTTAAAACAAACATTTATCTCTGAGACTGTAATTTTATTCACGTTTTCCTTCGTTTCCAAAGTATGAAAAGCTTAATGGTTCTGCTATCTAAGGGTGACATTCAATATTAGCAACAAACTAATTTACCAAACAATGTTCTATGTAGGCTATTTATGAAGGGTTTATTTATCTCGTTATGGCATATTTTTTTTGTAATCTGTCAAAAAAACATTAATTAACAATGTTATGGTTCTTATTTCATATTTTTCATAATTTGGACTACTTCATAGAAAATAAATTCACAGATTTTGCGCCTCCCGCGTAATGGCTTTTTATGAAATTAGAAAAACCTTTTAAAAACTACAAAATCAGCTAAAAAAAATTTTTTTTTCATTCTTTCTTTTTTTTCAGAATAGTTATTTAACTACGCCCCAATATGCCTTGCTGAGCCCGTGACGCTTTTCCAAATTATCTTTTGCCATCTTGTAGAGCTCACCAAGCTGCGTCTTTTGACACCACGTTCATCCCGATATCTCGAAAACTCTTCGTGCAATCTGCCTGTCTCACAAAACTCCCAAATGACCCTCTATACTCCAACAAAATGAAAGTCATTTCCAATGACAAAAAATTCTAATTTGTTGAGTCTTGCTCTCTAAACAAAGCTTGCAAAGACATTCATGATCTTCCTATTAAAAGGCAAAAACGCATTGACAATACAAGTGTATAATATTATTGTGTATATTGATTAAACAAAAACAATTTCCTTAGTAATTTATACTTTGATTTTTCCATTATAAATTCGCAACTTGATATTTATCCCAATTATTTATATAAGATGCATTTTTTCCAAAAAAATTATTTCAACTCATTTACGCTATATTTATAGCCATAAGATCTGAAGCCATAAACAACACGTTTTGCCCAAATAATATGTCTAGGGTATGCTACAATCGTTAGGACTATAGTGACCATGTTTCCGGAACAAAAGGCACCGTAGCGGCCAACCTCTTGTCCCTACTTTTCTATTACATTCACGGTTCGCTCGCTACCTAACAAAAGTGTAGTAAGTGTAGTGTAAGTCAAAAAAATGGACTTCATTCTTATTACTATGTCATTTCCATAAATTTTGTTAAAAGAATCTTTGTAACATAACTGCTGTTATTATACGTACGGCTCCCTTTTTCCGGAATAGAAAATAGCTTAAATCGATATTCAGCTATGTATAAACTATATCTTTGGATAAAATTATAGCGGTTCACTATAGTAGTGTAGTGTAAAAAATTAGTTTGAAAATAAAACATAGCCCACGTTATTCGCTGGTAATGTAGCTTCTTTAAGTGAAA
Source organism: Luffia ferchaultella (assembly GCA_949709985.1). Lineage (NCBI taxonomy): Eukaryota > Metazoa > Arthropoda > Insecta > Lepidoptera > Psychidae > Luffia > Luffia ferchaultella. The sequence continues at coordinate 21,886,586 of OX453252.1, forward strand.
GAATTTTTTAATTTTGATTCACTTTACTCTACATAGAATGAAAGAGACTGGATTCCACAATACAGGGAATCCAGGGTGGGCACCTCGGCAAACTCTGATAAATTGTAATGTGTTGTTTGTACAATAAAACTTTTCTTTTTTAAGTAGTTTTTGAGTTTAGCCGTAACAAACAAAAAATCAAATCTTTTCTCTTTATAATATTGGTTTAGAAATAGAATGTGCTTGATTTTCCCCGGTTCATAGATTTTTCATTTCAGTTCCATGAGCGACTGTTATTTTTATATCGCTTTCAAAGGTAGCGTTACTAAGCTTTGTTCTAATAGTTTTATGTTGTAGACATAATATTAATATTTGTGAAGGAGCTTTTTTCAATTCTTTTCTGTGTTGTTTCCGAACTAACTGCAATTTTTAATTTCTAAACTTTAACAGTAGTAATCACTTTTTTTTATTTAGTTATTATTATTTATTTAGTTAAGTTATTGGTCCGATTTACGATAGCCTTCGTCTATACGTGCCTTTTGACACTAAATATGTACATGCCGGCAGCTAAGCCAACTTCGAACCATCCCCGGGGGCCAACCTGGGGCCTATAATTCAACGATAGAAAAATACATTTTCAATGTTAAAACCATAGAATAAATTAATTCGACAGCAGCGTTTGGTTTTAATAGAATCATAAATGTCACTTCAAAGTACCAAAAATGTCAAATGGAATTTCGCGGGGGTGAAGGCCGACGTGCGGCGTGCGGCGCGGATTGAAACCCGCCATCTTGCACCAGTCAACTAGAGTATAAGTGGTTAAACGGTAAACGCAGAAGAAGGCTTAAAACATACAATTAAATCTATAATATCTATACGATGAGTACTGCTTCCTTCGTTGTTGTCTTTCCTAGATTCATTTCGAAAACATAACACCACTGATGATACTTTTTCGTTTGAAATGTATAGTATTATATTTAGTATTTTATTATATTACTATATTTTTATTCATCATAATACTGTTGTTATTATTACCTATGTAATACTGACCGAACACATTCGGTAGCATTTATCACACATAGCGCGTAGTGATGTTTTCGAATGTCCGCAGATTCAGAAAGTTTAGCCACGTAATTAGAACGGTGCGCGTGAGCCCAATCACGTGGTATTGTGGCGTTTCTTCCTTCCCTTCGTCCCGTGGCCCCGAGTCCGCTCAATTAAATTACCCCCGGGATGCATCACGCTGCGGGAATAACTTAATTCCCGTCCAAATGTTATTTAGGACTCGCGGCCTCCACTAACACGGATTTGATTGAAACTTCGAGGTACGATTTACGTTTCGCTGGCTCATGACCCTCGGCGAAAGTGGTTGCTCCATTTCAAGGCTCAGTGCCGTTTCCAGGCAATTTGAAAATACTTTGATAGATATTTTTGAAAGAAGGAATTCTCTGGATCTGGACAACTATTTTATTCTTTTTAAAGGACCATATTTTTAATACAAATATTTATTTTACTTAACGTTTTTGTAGCGGTTTTACAACATTTTCAATTACCTACAGCGAGACGAAGACGGTATATACGTTTGGGCTAAGAAGTAGTGTGGCTGTGTATTTGGGAGTTTAAGTGTTTTTGTGATTATGATTGCGTCTGTTACAAGTTTCTTCAAAAACCATTGGACCGATTTCGAAGAGGTTTTCTGTATTACATTGGTATTAAGCCTCAAGGGGATGTCGAGTAGATGTAATAATCTAAAACCGCTCGGCCAGATTTTTAATGTAGTCTTTTTGTATTAAATACATAACTATCACCTCAAAACAACTCCTTAGACTAGACTAGACTTAGACTTAAAAGCTACCAGGGACGCTGCAATAAATAAATTGATCTAAAACAACTGTAGTTTTTATATAGTGTTTTGTGCCTATTACATATGTATTACTTCACAGTAGGTTTTCAAACAAAGTCCTTGCTGTTTTACAGAAATGCATTTATCGCAGCGCCCTTTGGTGGCCCTTATCAGTAAAAAATGTTTCTTAACACGCTTTGAAGTGTAATGTCTACGAACCCGTGTTATACGAAAAACCGCATCAAAGCCGGTCCAATAGATTTCCAAGAAAATGGTACACAGACAGACATACAAACACACAACTTCTTGCCCCGACGCATATACAATCTCAGTCCCGGTCGCGTCGTAGGTAAAAATTAAGCATGGATGATAAATGAGAGACCCTTTAGATATTTGAGATTTATTATAGAAAAGTAGATAATATATTTCGCCTAGCGACTTATTTTCTATACGATAACAGCAAGGAAACGTACGCGTTGCGATTGAGTGGATGAATGCCATGATGATTGTTTTGAAAAATACAATATTCATAATGTTGGGAAAAATATTTTCGTTTATAAAAACCGACGAGAGCAAGTGTCGGCGGGCGTTGGAGAGCCCTTCGCTAGAGGGTGCTCCAAATGCCACACCTGCTTCCCCCCTCCACTCCTCTCCTCCATGCCCAACGCACCTGTTTGCTACAGTAGCCACTTCAGAAGCGCCAAACCACATTGCTACACCAACGATCCCAAACAAACCAGCTTTTGATTAGAAAAATACCAGTCAAGTGCGAGTCGGACTTGTGTGCCACCAGAATGTCACGTAAATGCATATTTAAATAAAAAAATATGTGATAATAATAATAATAATAATAATCTTTATTACTACAAACACACCCATTACATAATATTACAATTTCAAAGAGTTTGGTACTAGAAATTAGTGGTTGTAGACTCATAATTATAAAATCATTTAAACAGTATCCATTGGTTACCTCACAAGGCAAGCCTGTATCGAGGCAACCTTTATCCCCAAGTTACCAGTGATTACCGCAGTTATCAGCCAGCTTCACAAAAATGCATGCACATCTGCATCCAAAATCCAACCTAACGAATAATTTTTAATTTTAGTTTTTTAAAGTTGTAATTGATGAAGATGTAAGTGATAAAACTATAAATTAAAGATTTTTGGATTTATTCCTGTGCTGTAGTGTAAGACTTTGCTTCTTGCCAAATTCCAAGCCATTCTGGGCCAACGAGGAGTACTCTATGGGTGTTGATTTACTTGCAAGTGTTAAGCTGAATAAAGGGCTATTGAGTCGACTTAGAAGCTTGACTTTTCACAGCTCCAAGGGATCGTAGACCTAAGAACTGAATATCAGTTTTAACTTGATATTTAAATGTATTCCCGAAAAAAAGAAAGATTCATATAAACAGATAGACGGAGAACTAAAGGTTCCTTTTTCCTTTCGAGATACGAAACCCTAGAGAACGCATTTAAAGGTCTATCCGTCTATGACGCGTCCATGTTACACACCCCCCTCGTTTTCGACGTCGCGGAGTAAAAACGACCGCAATAGAGTTCATGTGTGATTCTTGATGTGTTCGTTTAATCTTTACCATAAAGATTGCACTAAACAAACAATCAATTGTCTCAATTGCAAGTAACATAACCAAAACAACTCACAAATGTAGATATTTCATTCATTCGAATAAATACTATAGTAGCGAATTTAAATATTAAAAACTAAACCGTCTACTCTAATGGACATAGACATTCCTCTAGATCTCCACGATTCGAGGCCTCGGCCTACCTTTAACCAATAGCGGCACGGTACATTTATCAGATCGTCGGGACACCTAATGGGGGGTCGTCACACGCTAAGGTAAGGCGCCGTGAAATTTGACAGTTTGTGATGTTTCATTTAAACCGCACGAACTTCACAACACATGAATCATAAAAGTAATAGTGATTCAGATTATCGAGTATCGTATACATCGTATCGAGTATCGATATTTTTATACTTTTTAAGTAATGTATTTAAGTTTAAACAATAAAAATGTGGGTGCAGTAATTTGTATAGTATTGTAACGATCTTATCAAATTTGCGATATAAAATTTAAAAAAAACATTATAATCTGAAAAGACAAACCAAGTAAACACTTTGCAATAATGCGAGTCGGACTTGCATACAAAGTGATTCGTACTACATTACAATATAAAAAACAGGTTTCTTGTATGAGGACCCTTTATAATTATTAAATCAATTTTTATTATTTGTTGTTATAGCGGTCATAGTATTTTCATATTTAATTTCAAGTGACCAATCACTAAAAACATTAAAAAAAACATTTTTCTTGTATGGGGAGACTCTTTAATTTTTAACTTTATTATATTTTTATTACTTTTTGTTATAGCGGTAATAGTAATTCACACTCTGTGAAAATTTCAAGTGTCTACCTATTACGGTTCAACCGATACAACCTTGTGACAGACGGAACGACGGACGGACAGCTGAGCATTAATAATAGGTTCCCGTTGGTAGGCTTTGGATACGGAACCGTAAAAATGAACACTTGGGTCCACGTAGTTCTCGTAATTGCGGAATTCTAGCTGCGTTTCGGATGTTCTGGCTTATTCGCCGTCTAAGAAAGGAACGGTTCATTAGTAACATTATCACAAAAAAGGATAACTATCTACTTGAAATATTAAAATGTATAATTATACTTACAGAAACTGAGGTAAGGGGCCCGAGTTTTCCCGCCGTACACGACGACTACCGGCCGGATAAAACCGTTCACTAACTTACAATGAAGGGTCGGTTAAATCACGACTACTACTACCTAGTACATTATAAACCCAATTGTGTACAATTTAAAGTTCAAATTCTAGTATCTTCCGGTCGCCTATAAGTCTATCGACACGCGCGTCTTGCTTTTCCGAGTGTAAACACGAGGTGTTGCTCTACACTGTTTTGGCACGCACAATTGTTTTTAATACCTTTTTTATGAACTTTATGGGTGTTATAATGTTTTTGATGGCATGTTATTACTTACCATACGATTTAAGAGTTGTTTTAAGTTTATTTTACTACTGCTCTAGTTTATACGGGGATTACAAGACATAAACATCTAAACGTTGAACGGTTATATTTATATTTCTAATTGGTAATTTATAGTTATGGTAATATTATTTACTAGTATTTATTTTATTTTAATAATTAAACACCTAACATTGAAATACGCAACTACTGTAGTGTGTATCCTAAATTGTTAGTATTAAATTCGCGATGTCGCGCGTCAGGGCGGCGCGCCGTCGGGAAACCGAATGGCGTGTCGGAACTGGCTTGGGCGGATTTTCCTACCGGCCGCCCAAAGTTAACACAATTACGAACCTTAATGGAGACCTATGTAGATATGTTAATGTCTCTTTATTCTGTCTTTAGTTCAGTCTCCAATTTATTTAGTGAACGACGAGCACGCCAGACTTAACATAGGGTTTATCGTGAATAACACACATGGCTATTTAAGAAAGGCGTTATTCAAAATTTTGCAACATGGTCCGAAAAGTTTCATATATATGAGAGTAAGTGCCCTGATTCAACAAAAAAAATATGAAATTTCTTGGACGGCCATCGAAACAAGTGCAATGCAAAACATCGTAACTAAAATTAGTAGTAGTGACGCTTTGAAAGTACGAATTGAATAGAAGCTCTTTTCTGCGTTTACAATCTAATCGCTCATACTCTGTTGTTGTCTGTCTGTTGCTGTCTGTTATTACGTCTGTTGTCGTGATAGCCTGAACGCAGCGAACCTGTTTCAAATCTATAAGGCCATGTGGCCGTGGTTCGAATCCGGGTGTGTATCAATGAGTTTTTCTGACTTAAGTACATTAACTATCACTGACTCCGTGCCTCGGAGAGCACGTTTTAAGCAGTCGGTCTCGATTGCTGTCGTTAGATGGCGGTCATTACAATCCGCCAACCCGCATAAGAGCAGCGTGGTGGATTTAAGCTCTAAGTCCCTTCATCTTGAGGGGAGGCCTAAGCCCCTGAAGTGCGGTATAAAATGGGCTGATGGATGGATGACTCATATTCTAGCCATCTGGTGCAAGATGGCGACTTTCAGTTTGCGAGGTCCCTACGCGCCGGCCTTCACATTTCTGACTATTAAAACCAAACGCTGCTGTCAAATTTGTTTACTCTATGTAGTGACGTCATTAGCTATCAATTTTTAACAGCTATCAATTCCTTGAACATCCATACATATAATTTAAAAAATACTGAAATACTCTAGACATAATAAAATATAAATAATTTTCATAAAAAGTATTTAAATGTAATGTTAGTGCCCATTATCTAAGTCACGTGCATTTTTGTAAACTAGTGTCGTTCGTTTGTACCTATAATATACTACGTGCTGCTGTCAAATTTACTCTATGACTACATTTGTAACGCATTAGTTCGGAAAGCGTTGATTTACGAATTGAAAACGAAGTAAAACTTGATACATCATATTATTTACAAGATCAACTTAAAGTACATTAGGTAGGTCATGTCATTAAAATTAATATTTAAAATAATTTCATGTGTCTTAATCACTTAGGCTTTAACACAAATCAAAATGGCGTATATTTAATTACTTCCAAGTTACGCTTTTATCATAAATTATAGTTATTACTTCTTTACTCTCCTCTTTTTTATACCTCCTCATTTACTTCTACTTCACTTTCACTTTTTCACTCCACTTTTTATACCTCCTTCTTTCTATCACTTTATTTCCCGCCTATTTAACAGGGCAGGGGGCTAGTCAATAATAAATTTATTTTCAACATTACGTACATCTAATAAACTTATAACATATATATATAGGTTGTGTTAACTTGAAACTTATATTAACCTAAGCCAGAAAATATAGGTTTTATTATAGGAGTAAGTGCTCTTCTGTGCAAGCTTGATTTTCATTTATCCTAATCAAAAACTTGACTACTAACAAAAATAATTAACTACATAATACTATATATTTTAAAGAATAATAAGTGTACAAATATTTGATATATTTTTGTAATTTAATTGGTGTGTGCCTATAATAAATTATTGTTAAGCTTGTTCCAAAAAGTAGCTACCGCGCCGCCGCGCCGCAGCGACGCAGTGCCATGCCCGTTAGACATAGTTCAATGACATTAATACACGAAACTTTGACGATAATGATAATACTGTTTTTATTACGTTCAACGCAAATACTTTTGTAAACATAATCGTGATATTAACAATAATTTCATATTTGTAGTATAAGCATCGGTGGTTCAGTGGTAGAATGCTCGCCTGCCACGCGGGCGGCCCGGGTTCGATTCCCGGCCGATGCAACTTTTTTGTTCACAATTTATTATAATATATCATTGGATAAATCGTACACTACGTACACAGAGCAAATAAAACAAGAAATACAAAAACCACAGTTTTGAATAAATAAATGTCTGATTAAATAATATCAGCAATTTGCGACATGCCAGGCGAAACAAATCGTAGTTTTAGAAAACATAGTCACAAATTTATGAAGGAATAAAAAAGCCACAAAAATGGATGTCTATTAAATTGCGAAAAAAATTCCCTTATTAATCCTTTGTGACAGTTTGGATAAAAACAACAAAAGAGCTTAGCGGAGGAAGATTTACAATGGCGGGCGCCCGCACGTCCCCGCAAGGCGAGCTAAGTGGCGTTTAATTAAAAATATGTCAAGCGCGACCCCGACGCTAGCAAGAGAGGGGGACGAGGATATTGGAGATTAGTGAGCCCCTCCCAGTTGCTGTGATTGCTCGGGGGATAGCCGATATTCAATAATATTCTGATAAAGTTTTAAATTGGAGAAATAACTTGGCCGTTTTTGTTAAGAACTTCGGCAGCTATTGATTACTTGGCCAGACGAGAGTATCCTCCAACGCATCCAACTATACTTATTTATAAAAGTATAGATATATCCTTATGTTATAATGTATTAATTAATTTATTTATTTACTAGCTCTCCGCCCACGGCTTCGCTCGCGTGAACTACACAGATTTACCGGTACAGTTAAAGGAATGCGACGAATGAATATGTGCATTACTTGAATTTCAATAAAAATCTGTGTAGCTTTCATAAGGACCGTAGTAAAAATAATAACTGATAGCAGATACGTTATCAAGCTATAAATTACAATACATTATATTTTATTAGAATTGTGTATTACTTATAATAGAAACAAGTGTAAAAATGCTCAGTTGAAACTCTTTGTTTAGTTCGTTAAGTTCTACACGCTCCATGAGTTTGGACTACATTCAGCCGAACATCCGGTACAAACTTTTAATTTTATTTACGATGTTTAGAAGTCAGGTTCGAAATACATATCTTTGTCGAACTTAAAACTGACTCGCTGTTGGTATTCAGATTCATCTTTAGTCATTCAATTCATTGTGCTATCCAAAATTGAGATCAATATACAAAATATGTCAAAAATAAGATAAAAGATAAAAAATAATGCCTCTGTCATTATAATTAATTTTCAAAACATTTGCTCTTAATACGTTCTTCATGACATAGAAACTTGTACCGTAATGTTGTTTTTTACAGTACTAGGCCTTTTTACTTTACACCAATCACAAACGAGCATTCTGTTTGTAACGCATGCGTTACAAGGGCTCGAGCGCCCTTAGCTCGTGCCATTATTACACTTGAAGTATCTACCTAATTTTAATCGCAAATGTATTGAAAAACATATAGTAAAATATATAATATAATAAAAAACATAAAATATTATAATCATCGGTTTATAATAAGCACTCGGCTTCGTCTCGTGCCTATAAACACCTCGACTATAATATTCAGCTTACCGTACTTGCTTCATAATGTACTATTAATATGTCGATTAACTATTAGAATCAAATACTAACTTAACTTATAATGAAATATATTCAACATGAAACTTTCATTAATTTTGTTTTTATTCATTACTCTAATTAATAATAATTAATTTGTAGATTTTGGTCGATGAATGGATGCAATAAAAAGTCGAGCACCCGTGATAGAATCTGTTCATGGAAATCTAAAACGAAGTAGTTAGTTCTAAAATACGAGACAGGGCATATAAAATCATTTTAATCAAACTCAAAAATAAAATGTCATAAACTAAATTACATCAATTTTCCATTAAAACTTTTAAGCTGGTGATACTAGCCTAAAATAAAATGTAATTTTTTTAATTTTTTCCAGAACCATAATAAGTTATTTATGCCTTGTTCATACCGTCATGTTATATTTTTTCCAGGACATAATTCACGTACTCTGAAAATCGTAGAATAAAGGGGCAAGGCGGCGTGTGAGCCAGCAGCTGGCTGCGAGCGACGTGTTTGCCTCAGCCCTTAACGTAGGTACAAACGCGAATTCGGATTAAAATAAAACTCTTATTTACTGAACATGTGCTCGCAAAGATGAATACTAATGAACCATATACTAACCTGTGTCACATACTGAGTTTAGAAAAGCTTCAGTGAATTCCCTAAAAGCTTCGATGATAATTAATTTCACGTCCGACCCTTATCTCCAGTCATCTCTTTCAAAAGAGTCACTCTTGAGTTTCTTAGCGCTTCTTCCTACTTGAATAAGAAGTTTTGTGTTTAAGTAAACTACGCTTGACTTGGCTTTGACTGTCTACGACTTTTATATACGTCTTTTTACTAAAATATTTTTTAGCCCTTGGTGGGACTCACCAGCACTGTCGATACGCAAAAATGATTTTTTATTAATTTTACTATAAATATGACGAATGACTAATTTGAGGTAATTGTTCATCTTCTTAATTGTGGCGTTTTCTGTTTACATCCATTTCGCCAGTTTCGAATAATTTTTTTTTTACTTTGCTTTAGTTGTTACTTTGACTGTATCAGAGCAGATGTACATTGTTTGGTGCCGGCCACCTTTGCATTCAATTTGTAAAATAAAATACCCGTTCAGCTTAACAACTGAGGTATTTTATTTTGTATTTATGATCTACTTTCACATAATTTCACATAAGGCCCAAGTTGAATTTGTTGCCGTTGCGTGTTAACACTTTTTAGAAGAGACATCTGGCGGATCGTTGGTTCTTGGTCAGTTGGTCGAATAAACTTTTATACTTTCAGGGAACTGATGAATTTTAGGGCATTAATCGCTAGCTGTAAACAACTTTAAACAAACAAACAGATATTGAATAACAAAATTACTATACTACAGAATATAAAACATAAAGTTAGACAGAACTTAAACTAAATGTTTGTTTATTATTGGAAGCTATGAAAAACCGCCTAAGCAGCGGTTTTGGTGAATCTGTTAGTTTCTACAACACATAGGGTACGTGACTAATATTGTAATTTATCAAGAAAATATAAAAATGGACTTTATACGATAAATAAATTTATAAACTAAACTATATTAAGTTGAAGAATACGGAAATAATAAGTTATTAAATTTTTATATCTGACTCTTTCTTCAGAACAAAAACTTAAACTTAACATTATTTTAAATGTCCTGACGTCTGACTCTGTCTAACAGGATATATTAAATATGCATAACTTTGTTATCAATATTTTTTTAAATAATTTCACTGTTATGATACATTTAGAAAACTCTTTCAAATAAAATTATTTCAAAAAAAAATCACCTACCCTTTTACTATCAGTACTTTATACTTTCAACCGCTATGAGGTTAAATTTACGGCGGATTTCAGTTTTTGCACTAACGACATCTAGCGCCCGTTCCATTCGAATGTATCGCGTCATGCCATTCACAAGACGCATTAGCCCGTGAGAAGAGTATATTTTTAACAAATTCCCAACAAAAAATAAATCAGACACCCTAAGTTCTATAATGTAGTTAGCGCTAGTTTACAAGTAGTTAATCAATAGAGAGCACCCTCACGCGTGCTTCCGCGCAATATATGACCCGTAATTACATTTAGCCGACGGACCGGCTGCGGTTGCCCTTCACGCCTCGGACCTCACCTCTTAAGGCTATACTCATCGTCACTCGAACGCAGATTCGCCCTTTTCACTTTTATTAGGGCCTCGTAAAATTCCAAGTTAGGGATGTGACATGGCTCGTATGGGGCCGAAGCGGGGCGCTTGTAAAAACTTAATAAAGAGTTGCAATTTTGTTAATTTGTGTACGATAGTAATTTGTTTTATATTGGTCACTTATTGTTATAGGGATATTGTTATACAATATAATATTTATGGCTTATTTGCAACAATGTATACATAACACATTGGAACGGAACTGCAGGGTGCAGAACACTTCACTATATACACACTCTGCTTGTCAGTATTTTTTTAACCAATTGTTCGACAGATCTACCGTTTTCGTGAAAATCGTTTCTGAAATTTGCTTTAAAATGTATTAGTTAATATCAGATACCAAATAAATGTAATAGTTATGAACATATAACACACACTTTCATACTCTATAGTTCGCACGTAGCCATGATTCCGTGTGATTGCCAAAACGATTAAAAAAATATGTTTTATAAAACAATTATTATTTTTTCTTTTCTTTTAAAATTTTGATTTTTTTTAAATTTACATATGTTTTTTATATGGACGTAGATCGGAACGGAGTAGAACGGAGATCTAAAATCAATAATTTGAAAAAATATAATGTATGGATGAACAGATTTCGTATTTGACGGTATGTCATGCATTTTACTTCTAACCTGCATAATAAGGACAGAATAAAGTTTATTCTTAATGTAGTAAACCATCATCATCACCGGATTTTCACGCGTCTGTTGCTGGAGTACATCTAGGGAATGCAATGCGGAATCTCGCTAGACTAAAAATTTCAATCTCACGAATCGCGGCATTTTTGACATTTTGCGTATCTGCTTTTTGAAATAATGCTAATATTATTATTCAAAAAACGAAAACGCTATGAAAATGGGTTGAATTTAATGTGAATAAAACACCATATACCTAAATTCAAACAATATTCATTATTATTCACTACTAAACATGATAGTTACCCAGTATTTTAATTAATTTTTTTACCTAGGAATCAAGTTAAATAAAACACGACTTCTAATAAGGCTATTGCTAAAATCACCCATTTAAAACTCTCTCATTTAAGAAATAGCTACTTCAAAAACGCAAAAATGTCCGAAAAATTGCATATTTTCTTCTGCTGCTGTGTACAGGAACATTAAGAAGGTAAGTTATAAGGAAACTGCAAATACTGTTCTCTTGTTCCCACACTCAAAGAGATCCATATTTCTTTTTATAAGTGACCTGCAGACGTCTTAGCAAGCCTAAACTTACGTTCAACCGCCGTCGTCGTCATCGCCAATATTCGGAAATAGTTTGCTGTTCGCCATTCGGTGCACCATCGTGGACAGAATAATGTGCGGAATATGTCTTGCTACAAAGTACTTGGAGTGCGCGGGCCCGAGTAAGTAAGACATCTTTCCTATATCCGCCGTTTCACTAAAATTTAGCGAGACGCGTGTGGGGATGTCGACATCACCTAGCTACGAACAAATATCTCTCGAGCTGCGTGACGTTCTAACCATAGTGCTAACTCTGTCTACTCCGCCGACCCTCGCTATAGAGATCGACGGCAAGCTTCCTCTGCCCCACCGCACCGCTTCTTCCCACTTATCGCGAAGATGTTCTACTTCTGTTTGTGTTCCCTGAATACAGCACACCACAAGCTCACAATGCTGGTTTGGTGCAGGTTATGAGCTCTTAACCTACACTATAACAGAAGTGGCTGTCAGTGAGTTTGTAGTATTTATGTAACTTAAGTTTTTTTTTAAAGAATTAACAACTCATTGATCAATACCCACGGGAGAGGCGCGGTGCAAGGACTAGATGAGAATAGTGGTCAAGCTATTCACGGAAATATTAGAAGATGAACATTGAATAATATCGTAATCTTTCAACACGTATATATTAAAGCAAATCTACCGAACTGAAATTTATCCCTCTTTGGATTTCCATAAAATAACCAGGAATAGTGAAGCCAATGATGCATAGCCAAAATGCCTTCAATCATAGGTACAATATTACAATGTAGACAAAGCGATCCCGGAAGTCCGCAGCCGGGGTTCCGATTCTTAACACGTCATTTCCGGGCCCTAATTCTAGTATAACAAACAGTCGTAAAGCAATAAAACTATCGAGTGAACTCCGCGACACTCAATCGTCTAGCAATAAAAGGATTCAGGAATGAGGGCGCCTTCCACTGCTAGGGGAAATCCGAGGGTACGCACCACTCTTAATTATACGGTCGGAAAATGAAATGGCGATTCTGCATTATGTATATGTCGATTTTATTGTGAGGAGGTGTGAAAATAAAGCATATACGACAGCGTAGAATTTTGGGGGAAAGAAGAAAAAGAGTAGTGACGCGTATTTTTATCACACATCCTCGTTATCGATTCTCGAAACTTCCTCGTCACAAGTTAGAATTTTTATTGAAAACTTGGGAACATGTGAATTCTCGAAATTGATTCTGAACATTTCTAGGCTAGGTTAATTTAAAAAAATATATTTTATGGAAGCAATTTCGATAAATATTAATTTGAATTTAATATAACGTAAAAAAATTATTTTCAGTAACTAAACGTCGCAAATGTAATTTTAAATATTTTTTTCATTATTTTTTAATACATATCTCGGTTCAAAGGTATGCGACAAAACACATATGTGAACGTTTTTCAAATCGCATAACGTTTGAAGCCTCAAGCTTTTTATATTTTTAAATTTTATGTTTCTAAATAAGAGCTAGCCTTTTTCTAGAAGGCTAGCTCTTATTTAGAAAAAGAAAATATTTTTCAATGTATATATGTAGGTCTTTCGATTATATTATATTTTTTGCTGTAGTTTCCGGGTGGAAAATAAAAGTGAAAAAATCTCTCTCGATCTGGTATGGCATTAGGCACATAACAGATTTTAAAATTATCACAATTCATATGAAGATTTCCTAAATTCAGTTAAAAACTATTTCAGGCATAATTACACTGAATTTTTAAAATCTGCAAGTGGAACCACCTTTTCACCGATAAGAAGGATTAATTATTACATCTGCTAAATTAGCGAGTGAATAATTTGGGCGAAATCGGCCGCCGCAGGATGCCTACAATTTATGAGGGGGTACGCGTTTATGAATACGATACAATGATTCATTAACCTTTCGCATGGAAAAATATTTAGCTTTTCACATATTTCATTTAATTTTCAAGCGTACGATGACTCACAGAGTATGATCGAAATCGAACAACGCGATCTCACTCCAATAAGGCTGAAATGTAATAATGTGTTTTGATTATCTACGTATTTCGTCGGTTGAGCATTTGGTCCGTCTAGTCTATGGCACGAATAACAGCTTATTTAAACGCTAGTAATTATTAATTGACCAAAAAACTTTATGCAAATTCTATAGCAAACTACAAATTCACTTCAAATGGAAACTTTAACAAAATGCATACAATTTTAATACGAAAAGCGCTGCGAAACTTCTTCATGTAACGGGGCGGAATGAATGCCTGGAATTCAAACTCTAAAATCGCTCCAACAAAAAGAGCTATAATTCGTCGCATTTGAATTCGGTATTACGTTGCGTTTATTTCTTGAATTTTATGTCGTGTTTGCCGAGTGGTGGCGAGCCCGCTTCTCGTTCAGAAGGTCGTGGCTCGAATCCCAGGGCATGCACTATTAAGTTTTTACTGACTTATAAGTGTATGATTATCACTGACTCCGTGCTTTGGAGACCACGTGTTAAGCCATCGGTACGCGGGTCGTCATCATGAGTGAGCACAACGAATGGATGGTTAAAATCCTCCAACTCGCACTGAAGCAGCGTAGTGGATAAAGCTCCAAGCACCCTCGTTCCAAAAGGAGGCCTGAGTCTTTGCAGTGAGGCATAATGGGCTGATATGGTATAGTATAAGGTTATCTTTCAAACCCAATCTAATTCGGTTTACCTATATACTGAAAGTTAAATATGAAATGTAACAAATAGGTATACTTTTTTCTAGATATTAGTCTCATAATATGTTACGGCTAAAAATGGGTGTGACATCTTAAGAAGACCTTAGAGAAAATCTTAAGTTTATTTTCGAGGAGAGGCTAAATGTCAGTTTCTTTCATTTTGAGCCGGCTAAACTTAAGTGTAGTCGCACCCTCCAGTATAAAAACTAAAAAGCAAATGAAAAAGGAAAGAAGAATAAATATCTAATTTCGTAATAAAAACTTCATGAAACAATCAGTATTTGTGATTGACAAATGGGTCGATCGAATACTTCCGTTGTGTTTAAGTTAACGTGCAGTTTAGCCGGCTAAAGAAGAAATCGTTTATCGCAAATGAACATTATGTCGAAGATCTCCCAGTATAAACACCAGCACGAAGACGAACACAAAACACTCTAACAATATGGTGGTATCAAATCAAATTATAAGAATCTATATCTTGCATAGTTTCCGTTTACAGACAGAAACGCCTCTATTTCATTAACTTCTCCTCAAAAATGAACTCAAAGAAGTACAGCCGGCTAATCATAAGTTTATTTTCACACCCATTTTCAGCCGTAACAATATATTTAGGTACCTACTTTGTATTAAAACTGTAACGGGATTGTATCAGAACATTTTAGGAAAATTTATCGTAATCAACAGTTAGCGATCCCAGAACGCTTTTCATTTAATAGAAATATGCTTTTTATTTATTTTGTCGGATTGTTCACAAGCCAATGTTAATTATACTCAACATCAGGATGAATGTAATTAATATTACGCTACTATTTTTAGGAACAAAATAGTAAAAACAAAAGGAATTACTAACGGGATTGGAGATTTTAAGTCAGGTCTGAAAAAATCTTTAAGATATACCGCATGCCCGGCTGAACGTAATCCAGACTTAAAGAGCGTCTATATAGATATTAACGAACTAAAAAAAAGTAAAAAAATGAAATTATAAACATGTTTTTTTTCTGTAACCGTTAGTTTGCGGCATCTACTCATTTGTTTAGACTACGTTCAGCTGAAAACCCGGTATATGGGGAAACATTTGTTTTAATTTAGCTTTCTCTAGAAATGTCTGAAATTGAATATTAATTTCAGAACGCACGTGGCGTTCCTATAAAACAAAAAATATTGTTTCGGTTGGCAGACAATATGGGGGTCCGGAAGTCGGTGCGGCGCCTCCTCCCGCGCCGCGAAGACTTTATTGATCATTTCCTCCGGTTCCTTATTACAACATTTCCTATCCGATATGGCTTAAGCCACGATTGATTTCAGATCGAAGTCTTAATCTGATTATGAAAGTCTTAATCTGAAATGAAAGAATTATGTACTGTCAAACCTGACAACTTATAGTGCCTAGAGACAATGTTGGCAATGGAATAAAAAAAAAAATATATTTTCTATTTTATCAATAAATCGATTTTTCGTTTAAAATGGCAAATGCTTTTTCAGCGATAGGCGAAATTTCCAGATTTGACGGTAGGACAAAAAAATCACCAGAATCTCAGGAACAAGAGATATGAAAGTGAATCTAAGCAAGGGCAAAATCTAGTGTTTGAAAGGAGGAGAAGTATGATTGAATACAACGCAATATCCTGAAATAAAGTAAAAAAGCTATACAAAAGATTTGTTTACTTAGGTCATTGGGAAACAAATATGTCCTAGTAAGGGTGAGCATGAAAGAGATATTAAAAGAAGAGTAAATATACAATAAGAAACAATATGCATTTTAGTTGTTTTTAATAAAAAAAAAACATAAAATCCATATAAGTTACTGACGCTCAAAAAGTACAAGCTATCGTATTTTTAAAAACTATAAAAAATATATTTATTTTTCTAATTTAGGAATACAATCATAATTTTTATAAATACTAGTAAATTCTAAATTAAAATCGAATTTTAAAAAAAAGTAAACACGATCGATAAATGCACGTTTTTTCGCGTCAGTAAAATATTGTGAATTTTACGGTTTTTTGAAACAGCTATTTTTACTAATATAAGCGTCTTAAAAGAAACGCATGTGTATGACGGGAGAGTCAGTGACAACCCTTTAATACAATTATTCATCAGAATTGATAAAGCGAAAGAGATGTGTAAGGTGATCTATAAGTATGGAAATATAAGTAAGAAAGTGAGCTTACGTATAAAATCGTTCCCAAAGCTGAGGGTTTCTGAAAAAGTTTGAATACTTTCAGTCCGATAGTTTAAAACGGAAGTTTGTTGGGCGAATGTACCTTGGAGAGGGACACGGTCCATCCGCGCCAGTCTACGCAAATTTCTTCAACCGTCGTGAAGAATCATGAAATTTAAATATTTACGCCAAGACTTCAACAAACGAGTATTAACTGTGAAACTACAATATCTTTATAAAAATTAAGAGATTTGTACGCATTTAACGATTTTTTATTGTAAAGAAAAGTTATTTATATATAAAATAGCTGACCCGGCGAACTTCGTATCGCTTCAGAACTCGGAACCGTTTTAGAACATATATGTATTGCAGCGCTCCCTGGTGGCTCATAGCCGCAATCCTTATCTAATAACCTGCTCTTAGGTGAAATCTATATAATACAAAAAACCACGTCAAGATCCTTCCAGCTGTTTTAGAGAAACAAATATATCGCAGTGCCCCTTAGTGACCTATGAAGGCAGACATTATCTAAGAACATGCCCATAGTTAGGTGATATGTTTATAGCACAAAAAACCGCATAGAGATACTCTCAGCCGTTTTAGAGATACGTATTCATTGCTGTGCCCCCTGGTGGCTCATAGCGGCGATTCTTAAATAAGAACTTGCTTTTAGGTGATATCTATGTAACACAAAAAACCGCGTCAAGATCTTCCACAGCTGTTTTAGAGAAACATATACATCGCAGTACTCCTGTGACCTATAATCGCAAATTTTTATCTAAGAACATGCTCATAAATAAGTGATATTTTTATAACGCAAAAAACCGCGCAAATATTCTCCTAGTCATTTTAGAGAAATATATTCATTGCAGCTCCCCCTGGTGGCTCATAGCGGCAATTCTTAAGTAAGAACCTACTTTTAGGTGATATCTATGTAACACAAAAACCGCGTCAAGATCGTCCCAGCCGTTTTAAAGATACATATTTATTGCAGCGCCCACTGATGGCTGCACAACTTATTTAATTATCTATTCGCAGGTGATACTTATGTCATGCAAAAAACCATATCAAAATCAGTCCAGTCGTTTCGAAGATACACATTCACTGCAGGGCCCTCTGGTGCTTAATAATCATAAAACTTATTTAGAAACCTGTTTTGCAATGATATCTATCTAAATACAAAATTTCATATAAATCATTAGAGCCGTTTCCAAAATAGCCGAAAGAAAATTAAGGAAATTGATTTTTAAACGCACTCTGTTCGATAGGTACGAACAGTTTGTATGGAAAAATGAAGTAGTTGTTTTTACTATAATGTCATTTGTCTTGCAATTTCTTCATACTTTCTCACCTTTTAAACCTTCCTTGTACTTCTAGAAATATTTTAAAACCAAAATTAGTCAAATCCGTCCAGCCGTTTTTGAGTTTTATCGAGACTAACAAACTTTATTTCATTTTAAAAAATATAGGTAAATACTTTGCAAATACGAAAATTTACGATTAATTTTATTCAAAACATTGCTGTTTAATTTTAAATTGTAATATATTTAACTTTATAAAAATAAGTTTGTACTGTTCTTAAAGTCACAATTCTTAAGTGCCTACTAGCGCGTAAACCCTATCCCTAATGATATGTTTTGTTCTTGTCTTTCACGTACGTAGTCATATAGCAGTGAAAAGGGCAGCAAGGGTCATCCGTCCCGTCCAAAACCCGTGTGAGTCCACAGCTGTGGGATAATCCCATGCTTACGCCTCTATTCCTACGCATTAAATTTACAGCTGCTTTCATTCGCGACAATCGAGCATCATCTATGAGACGAATTAGTACACCATTAGGGTTTGGACGGCCATTTCCTTTGTCTGCTTGCATAGGCTTATGATTCACATCTGGTCATTCTCACTAAGAATTTATTCTAGATCCAACACCACAATCCAGACTGAATATAACTAATGAAAGCTGTATACATTAAATGTTAAAGAAACTTTTACTCAGCATATAAGGGAAGAGGCGAGTGTAAAAAAATTGATTTTTCTTTGTTATAGATAAAACTTGCAGGGCACGTAAGTATCGTCACGACAGCCAAACCGCATTAGCAGCTACCTAGTGAAAAAACTATCAGTCTGCAGGTCCCCCACTTCCAGTACAAATTGTAAACTAGTTATTTACTTCCAAAAATAATAGCTTTGAGTTTACCGCAAATTGTAGAGTTGAAAGAGCTCGATTTAAATACAACATCATTCGACACGAGTAGGTATGGACTCAAGTCGAATAAAAGAAATACATATTATATACTTTGTATTATTAATTAATATAATTTATTAAATTAGTACTGCTACTTCGTACAAAGAAAGATACAATCCGGACTACTCTCCGTGCGCATGCAGCCGAAAATTCAAAATCACACAAAACTGTCACACGTGTCAAGCACTTTGTAGTCGACAGTTAACGCATTAACAAGATTTTGTGATCATTTCGTGTTGTAGGTATGTAGTAATAATTTAATAAAAAATATTA
This sequence comes from Luffia ferchaultella, assembly GCA_949709985.1. NCBI lineage: Eukaryota > Metazoa > Arthropoda > Insecta > Lepidoptera > Psychidae > Luffia > Luffia ferchaultella. The sequence continues at coordinate 21,906,055 of OX453252.1, forward strand.
TTAATAATACAAATTAAGATGCTTAAGTTCATACTTACCAGTTATAGTACGCCGTGTACAGTTTTGTGTACTGATATGTATATTGATGTTAATAAGGCAATCAGGTAGGGGAGTGTGGATGGGAATTGACTTCCGTGGACTTGAAAGAGAAAAGAAACAAACACCATTTTCTACATAAAATAGTCGAAATAGACTTATGTAGAATGTATTTCGATCCCACTCGTAACGTGCGTAAGGTGTACCGTAGAGTCCCTCGGGAGAGGAACCCGTAGGACTCGATGAGCGCCGATATGGCTTACATTGATCCGCTCTGATTGATTACAGTCGAGCCTCGCGCCCACGAAAGCCGTCTAAGTTCGCCCCTGTCATGTTACGTTGCAATCGTTTCTACCGCCACAAAAGTATCCTGAAATTCATCAGACGCCGAGCGGCCGATTCGTTTCGGCGAAATATCCTCGGACGTAATCTACAAAATAACCCAATTTACGTTCAATATTATTACAACAAAAATAATGACAATTGAACGATGCACAAATGTGAGTGTATAAAATTTTCATTAATACAAAGCTTAAGAATAAGAATAACATGCAATGTTGTCATGATTTTACAGCAGCTCAAAAATGCAGCGAAAATTGAATGGAGTGAATGATTATCACGTAATCGATGGTCCAAAATATATTTCATTTTCATAATAAAAATTACTTCTTAGTTTTTCACAGAAAGAGAGATTTGATTCGCTGGGCGTTTAGTGCAACAAATTCTGATTTGTAATGTGTTAAGAACTACAACGCTTTCACGCGGCAGGCGTACGGTGACTTGCGCTGGGGCTGCCACCACGCCGCCGTGGTGCTAATGGTGCTGCAGTTCATCAAAGATGATCGCAAATACGCAAATCATTTTCTTTTCGGTCTTTATGAGAAACCGCACGTATTTGCCCACATTATGGACAGCACTCACTATAGAGACGAACGGTTGCAGCTCCATTGTGAATTTTTCTTATTTTTATTTTCACCAACACTAGGAAGTAAATAATAAGTGTTTTTTTAACAACACACTAGAGGCTGTCTAGAATTGCGCGTTCTGCCATATTATTATTATTTTTTCAATTATGTTATATACGTTTATACGTTCGTGTCTACCCTATAATTTATAAATTATTCTGTATAATTGTTGAACTTGTAGTATTGCCTAAACTAACTAAAAAAACATAATTAATAAACATAATATTACACATTTAAAAAATTACAGTGATTGCAGGGGCGTAATTTTAGACTAAAGAAACTCTACAACCTCTAAAGAAAATTAAAATAAGATTAAATTAGATTTGGAGCTTAGGGCAAATGGATTTCAATGATCATCCGTAAGTATGTTAAAGTGACGCACAGTAAAACATAAATCTTTAAATCTGAATGAAATCAACGTTTCGTTTCAATTTCAAATGAAACTCAAGTAAAATGGACCGAGGAGGAAGAAAGTTATTTGCGTCCCTTGCCGCCCGCGCCACCACGAACTTTCAAAGGCGCCGCCAAATTACTTTAAACGAAGTTACCGCTCAGTAGAAAGACGTAGCTTCCACATTTGACGCACAAACCTGATTTATGTGTACAATATTGTATATCCGTGTCGAAGAAACGTTTTATACTTTTATATTGTTACGAAGTTTGACTTATTAAAAAGGAAATTGATGTAAAATATTATAATCGGTAGTACATACATTTGTCACACTTTTACCAATCATTTTGCCAGAGTATCACAGATCTACCCTAAGCGTAATCCGAAATCGATCAGTGAAGTAAAATAAAATCCAATACATTTTAGGCCCAAAAAGGCTTCAAAGCAGAAAAGTTTACAATTAAAGTTCGCAAAGTACCTTGAGTGCCTGTGAGTGCTAATTCAAGCAGATTTATCATTCGAATAATCCCGAACATAATAAAAAGGTTTTTTCAATAAGTAGTTTTTAGAGTACAACTTGAATTGTTTTTGACAACAACTCCAGTATTTCGTCAAAAATTTTACCATAAATATGTACTCGTGTTTCACAAGTCGAACATATTGAACCAAACCAGAATAGTCGAGTAAAAGATATTCGGTGCCTTGAGCAAAGAGAGGGCGGTGAGAGAAGGTTCGGCTTTAGAGAGGGAATGCCCTCTCGAGCAAACGCCGAGTGTAATGATATGGCCCGAAGAGTCCCCAAGGACCACGCCTCACGCCGCAGCAGGTTTCTAGCGAACGACTCACTTCCTCTTTCTAATGTAAACAATTCATATCGAATTAGAGCGAAATAATTATATTATTAGATTAATATATCGTCCACCGAGTTGTTCGCTTCTAAGTAGAGGCCGAATTAACATAAAATCTACTGAGCCACGAAAGTTATTTTTTATCTTTTGCGCGCTAACCGAAACGCTAATCAGTTATTAATTTCAGAGTCATATTAAGACGTGTGCTTTTAAGTTATCTTGTAGAAATCTATCATTTCGATAATTTCTACTTCAACACTACAAGCATGTAAAATATAATTAAAAAAAAGGCTTTAGCTTCGTCCAGTCCCTATCAATCAAAATTGATATCTCACAATAGTGTTTTATGACTTATGAATTCGGTGTTGTCTTTCTATACAATGTGCCATATCAGCCAGCCTATTCCGCTCCATTGCAGGGGCTTAGGCCATCCCTCAGATTGAGAGTACTTGGAGCTTAATCCACCATGCTGCTCCACTGAGGGTTGGTGTATTTTAACGATTGCCATTTAACGATGGCAACTGGGACCGACGGCTTAACGTGCTCTCCGAGGGACGGAGTCAGTGATAGTTATGTACTTATGCCAGAAAAATCTCACGGATACATGCCCATTTCTGGGATTCAAGCCACGACCTTTTGAACTGGAAGCGAGCTCGTCACCACTCGGCTATCACGACACGAACTATGTACAATGTACATACTACTAGAACTCGAAGTAAAGCTTAATTCGTCTATTTTGTATTAAAACATCATTATATTGCTTTTTTTGCTAGCCCGTCAAAGTGAGTACATGGATCGGACCCTGTGATCGCAAATCCCTAAAAAAGTTATCTGTCCACCAAAAACTAATTCGGAGGGGCCGACGGCATTAGCATAGTTTGTACAGTTGCTGATTAGCGTCCCGTATCGGCCCGCTGAAAGGAAGTGTGCCAGACCGTGAAGGTTTCGCTCCCAACTTGCTCAAAGTAGCCTCTGCTACATGTAAACTGACAGTCGATGACTTATTGGACGCTTTCAGACATTATTCACTATTTTTTACCCAACTTGCGATACGTATCTTTATATATCAGAGCTCTGTTTGCCTCACAAAAAAACGTATTCTTTTGTAGGATACAGACAGAATTGCTGATATAGAAAGTTTTGTAATTCAAAAAAGACATGAAAATTGCGCTTGGGAGCCCGAGTTTCCCTTCGGTAGCAATATCAGGACTGTGGAACCTATCTTGCCTGTAGCGTCACAATACATGTTCAGTAAGATTGTATTATTGCATCAATCAATATATAATTTAGAATTAAAGGAACACAATCATGTTACACGATGTTAGATGTTACTCGGAATAGACAAACTATTGGCGCCATTCTAATCATTTAAAAAGTCCAGGAGCTGGAGAGTAAACGGAGGAGGAGTTCAGTATGAGAGAATTATCAAACAGCAATATGCCAAACGATATTTGGTGACAATTTGTCGTGTGTGTTGGGATTTCCATATTCTCAAGACCTTACGGAAATATTGTCACATGAAAATTAAATGTCATACGAAATATGATTGACTGAGATTGAATCACAAGTTTTGTCTATGGTTTAGTAAATGGCAGCTAATGGTAGCGATGGTAGGGTTGACCTATTGTTCCGTTTAAAAATAAAATATATAGCAATTAGAAAACTTTCTTTTGTTTTTCGGTTGCGAAGAATTATTAATTATTTAATATCATATTTGTCATTTATTTCAAAATTAAATGATTTAACCTTTGATAAGTAAATTTTTCTACAAAGTTATATTAATTTTTATGGTGGTTATTGAAATAACTCAAATACGAAACACAGGTGTAATTTTGGGACTCTGCCACAGACTATCTGGCTAAACTATATTTGTAATAAATTTTTGTGTAACATTAAATTATTAATTTAAATAATTTATGAAATGAATCGATAATCGATTGATTTCCTCGCCTTCTCAGTATTGTTTCATTTTATACTTATTCAACGCCGATAAAATGCAAGATCTTCAAAATTACCCTTTATTATTTTGTTATTTATGATTGACCGGTTTAGAGACCCTAACTGCGGAGCCAAGGGTCGTAGGTTCGATTCCCGTCCGGGACAAATATTTGTGTGCATGAACATATTTATTCGCTCCGTGTCTGGGTGTAAAGGTATATATATATATATATATATATATATATATATGGATATATTATAAAAAAAATATTTAAGTATGTAGGTATATCAATTGTCTAGTATCTCATAATACAAGCATAATACTTGCTTAATTTGGGACTAGATGGCTCTGTATAAGATGTCCCAAATACCATTTTAAAATGTTTATTCTAATTATTATATTTTTCAGAATACAGTAAAATTGTTTAAAAGCCATAGGCATATAGTATACAATAAGGACCGGGCCAAGCGAGTGAAGCGACGCGACTAAATGTCTCCAGCGCAATGTAAGAATACTAGTCGATGATACGATAGCCCATGTTCGTTTTTAAGTTTTGTATCATAGTTTTTGTAGCCTTTTACAACGCAACTTGGAATTTTTTATGACGAGTAATAGCGAACGAACGATCGCGCCGTTTCATCAGCTTCCACAATCGCCTTCAATTCGTCATTGTTGATCAAAGTGTCTGGACGACCACGAGGTTTATTATTCAAGTCATAATTTTCAGAACGGAAGCAGGTAAACCAATAACGGGTTGCGTTACGTGCCCTTTGTGCCGCATCAGTGCCATGACGGAATCATATTCCATAATTACACAAATTTTTAAAGTGTGAATTATGACGAAAAATTTTCAAATGTAATGAAAACACAACGCTAATCAATAAACAAAAGACTGACTTTGTAAAAAGAACATAATGTTAGCACAGAGTAAAATAAGACGTCTTATTTTCGTCTGTAATATTATGGCCACACCAGAGTTCCTACATTGATATCTTCCCATTTTAGTCAAAGGTTAAATTAATTCCGAATCGTGTATCAGCTCGTAAACTAAAAATAATATAGTAAGTATAGTATAGTAAGTATAAAGTGTAGTAAGTTTAATTCAATAATTAAATTGAAATAATCATTGGATAATTTGTTAAGCATTTTAAATACATGACGATGTTCATGTGATAGAGAGCCACATTAAGGCTTAAATTAAAAACCCTAACGTTTTATTTACTTGTTTTTTGTAATTTCTTTTTAATTAATTTCAATGATTCCTTACCAACCTGTAGTACTTACTAAATTGCTATGTTTGACTTGTGAAGACGTATTTTGCCAATACCTTTCAATAATTTAGTTAGGGGAAAATTTAAAATTTCTTGAATATTTATGTGATCGGAAAATTTCGATGTGATTTCAATACGTAGAACCATTGTTAGTGAACTTGTTTCATGTTGCGAAAGGAGTACCTAGGAATTTTCAACCAAAGGTAAATTTGACCGATTCAAAAGTGCTTGTAGAGAAGACATGAATAAAATTTAAGTCGGTTTTAGAAGGGAAGAAAGGGAGAGGAAAATTAACAAAAAGTAGGAGAAATATCAATAGTAAAGACTAGGGAGAGCAGTGAATATTTTGCACTTAAACAAAGGCAAAGTTCTTAAATTAATAATTAGTAATAATGAGGTATAACGCGCGGGCATGACTACCGGTGGTCAGAGGCACGGACATATTCGGATCAGGCGGGTCGCGGCATAGGTCGTGTTAACACGCGCTGATCAAAATTTAACCTTTGGGCGGCCGAACCGGAAGTCGCAGCTGGCGGACGCACAAAGGCCCCGTTTAAATATGCAGCCGCCGCCAGCCGCATAATTTGAGAGCCTCGCGATTTTTCCCGGGCCGCCCGCCGCTCAGTTGTTTTGTGTTACATTTAATTCCTTTCACCGTGAAAAGTTTTGCCGTGAAAAGGGCCGAGCGAAGAGATTTCGACCCCGCTTCCGGCACGTCCTTTACTAGACTTATTTTTTAAAGCTGTATTTGTTTGAGGGAACCCCGTTTGTTAACTTTTTGTCTATGGAATGGAGTTCACGATTTTAGCAAAAATAGTCGTGTTACGTGTACTCGTATTTGACTACGATCTTTCAAGAGAATAAAAGAAACTTAAACTTATTTGTTCGTTTACGTTTGTTTGCGGTTTTCGGATTGAACTCGGAAATATGCATAAATATCGTGGTAATTTAAATGGAAGCTTAGAATAACATAATTGACAGCAGTGTATATTACAGCGGAGGTAGCCTTTCCATCGTTACGTCCAACCACCTACACACTAGTTTGCTAGTGTGTGAAACAGATAACAACTACCGTCCGCCGTGGACACCCATGCAACGCCTTCACATCCGCCACGTGGTTCACTTTGCTTTGATGCTTAGTTCAAACTGAGAACGCGCACTTTAACTAAACCAAAAGACTAGAAGAAGAAGTTTAGCGATTCCTTTAGCACAGAAGCACAGACTAGAATCTTCGGACTCCTCGAGGCAAGGACGTTATTGAGTGGCACAGCTTGCTCAAGATCCAATGGCACACTTACTTTAAAAAAGAACTTATATCTAAAAACGGACTAACGATAAACGATGGATTCCGTGTCGTCGATACAGGTGGAAATAAAAGGCGGAAGTTAGAAAGTAACCTAATTTTATTATTGATGATAGCCAATTTCACTGAAAGGAAACATTCTTTTATTTTGAAAAATAAGTAAAACAGCATTTAAAGATTTTTGATAAAAGAGGCTACTTGAGCCGGGAATTGAACATGTAAATTATGACACTATTTGGTAGGATTCGGTATAGTAAAGTAAATAATAAAGATCAATTTAATCTAAATAACATTGTATTATAACATTTGAACTTAAAAAAAATCATATTAAGGTAAAAGTAGCGCGAGTAAATTGCTGAAATATTAAGATTTTTATAAAAATGTATAAACTTAGTCATAAGCCCAATACCAAAACACAGGATGCAATAACCATTAGCGAAATCAATTAAAATTGTTTATGTCTGCAAAGGTGACAAAGTCCAATGACAAAGCTATGAAATTCATGGTCGAGATGATTCGCCCACGCGAATTCATCATACTTCAGTGGAAGACTGAAGGTTGAAAAACACCACCCACGCATATCCTGTCGATGTTTTGACATCATTATAAATACTGAATCACAGCCTCACGCCGCACTCTTTTGCTAGCTTTCGTCCTGATAACTTGTATTAAAAGCTGTCTAATATTATAAATGTGTTAAATTTAAAAATTAATTTTAATAAATTTATTTTTTATAAATAATTAACAACCAAATTATTTTTCTGGCGCCCGGCCGTGGGGCATTTGCAACGTAATTCTTTATTCAATTTTATATAAAATTTGAATAATACTGTAAAATCAGTGTAATACTAACTCGTAGAGTCAGTGAATCAAGAATCTCAAGACATCGTCCTGAGCAACTCAAGAGAATTACGAGGGGTTTCAACTCCAAATTGCAGCCGAATCGACCCGTACAAATGAGAAAAATAATACTGTAAGTACACACTAGTATACAGTAACTTGTCTAAGGTCTCACTATCCCGACAATTTATGTCCATTTCCGAAACAAATCCTATTAAACCTTTAATAGCCCCAGCAAAATTCAATATAATTGAAAAAATGGCTACGACCACACTGGTAGATCTAGGAAATTTAATAGCGTCATACGACGGCAATCCGCTCACGATCTATGGCTTTATAAGGGATGTAGAAAGGTTTCTGGAAATTTGCGGTGGTGAAACACCCCAAAACTTGGCAAGGATAAATTCTAAAGTTACAGGCAAAGCTAGAGAGCATCTGAGTGTCCATCCCCATAACGGTTCATGGAAAGAAATTAAAACATTACTCATAGAGAAATGTGAAGACCCTCGCACAGTGGATATGATCCAGGCTGGCATCCAAACGATGCGTAAACATAGTACTTACGCAGAATTATTGGAAAGAATCCAAAAAGAATTATACCTCATACGAGGAAAATATATAAAAATTAACCCAAATATAGATGAAAACCAATTAAATTCCATTATGATGGTTTACGAAAATATAGCCCGCATGACGGTATTAGAAATGCTCCCTGAGCATGTCAGTTATTTATATGAATCAACTGGTGATTTAGAAACATTTAATAATATGATAATAAGATTAGAGCTTCATGGAAAGTTATCTAACAAAAAGCAAATTAATAATCAATTAAAAACGCCTCAATTTAATTGGAACAAAAATCAGACGAGATTACCAGTTCCAACATTTACACAACAAGCACCGCGCCTCACTACACCTGGAGCGCAACCGCAACATAGACCGTGGTATTATAACCCGCAGCCACATTGGTCGCACAACGTGCCAAATCAACAACAATGGCACCAACATTTTAAACAGCAACAACAACAACAACCAAGACCAAATCAAACAGTGCGCAATGTATATGACACTGATGTCACTATGCGAACACAAAGTTCGAATAACTCTAAGAAAGGTCCACCTATCAATCTCGGACGAGGTATGGTCGCCCGCGAATTATTTAACCAAGAAATTACACAAGAAAATCCCGACATCATATATGACTCGAACGGTAATTTGTATCAACGAGTTTACACCGACGAACCGCAACAAACAGAAATACCGGAGAACAACTACGACGAGGAGGATTTTCCTATGGATCCGGACATAGCAGAGAACGAATAGCAATAAATTCAATTAGTCCAAAACTACCTTATATACAATATAAAAATTTAAAAATCCTAATAGACTCAGGCTCATCAAGATCATTTATCAAACCACAAACTTACCAAAATTATTTTACCGAATTTCCAATACAGCAAGAAAACTTCGAAGTTAAAACTGCTCACGCGTTATCGCAACACCAAGGTAGCATTATAACTCCACCATGGAACAGAATATTTAAAAAACAAATAAACGAACCACATAAGTTTTATTTATTTCATTTTTCGGACAAATATAACGTATTATTTGGGCTAGACATACTGCAACAGGCTGGTATGCAAATAAAAGGCAACAACCTCATACTAGGAGACAACGTAATAGAATTAAATATGAACCACGAGGAAATTGAGTTCGATTTGGAAAACTTATTTCAACAGTATCAAAACATCTTTACTGAAGACATAACAGACAGTGTCACAACTAAAACGAAACATCAAATTAAATTAACAGACGACTCACCTGTTTATCAACGACCGTTCCGGCTACCTCAAACACAACGAGAGGAAATAAGGAAACAACTAAAGAAGCTTTTAGAGGAAAATGTCATACGTCCGTCTGACTCACCCTGGGCCTCACCTGTACACTTAGTACCAAAGAAAATGGATAAATCTGGTCAACAAAAATGGCGTATGGTCATCGACTATAGAAAATTAAATGAAAAAACAAGATCCGACAGATATCCGCTGCCAAACATCGAGGATATACTAACGCAACTCAACGGTGCGAAATATTTTTCTACGATCGATTTAACGAGTGGATACCATCAAATAGCAATGGAAGAAAGTTCGATAGATAAAACCGCCTTTATCACTGTGGAAGGCCACTTCGAATATTTGAAAATGCCTTTTGGCCTGAAGAACTCTCCTGCAACGTTCCAGAGGATGATTAACGAAATACTTAAAGGATTAATCGGAAATATTTGCCTTGTATACCTTGACGACATTATCATTTACTCAGAAAACAAAACTCAACACATAGAGAGGTTGGAACGAGTATTTCAAGCATTACAAAAAGCAAACCTAAAAGTCAATAAAAATAAGTGCAAGTTTATGAAGACGGAAGTCGAATTTCTGGGCCATAAACTAACTCCGAAAGGAATTCAACCGACGCAAGACAAAATAGAAGCAATACTTAAATTTCCTATACCAAAAACAGTGAAGAACGTAAAATCATTTCTTGGACTTGTAGGTTACTACCGAAAATTTATTCCAAACATGTCAAAAATAACAAAGCCATTAACAAACTTGACAAAAAAGGACGCAAAGTTCGAAATAACGAATGACGTTATACGAGCGTTCAATCATTGTAAGGAATTAATCACCAACGCACCTGTCCTATCCTATTCCGATTACGACCAACCCTTCACCCTTACAACTGACGCATCCGATAAAGCCCTTGGCGCTGTCCTATCCCAAAACAAATATCCTATAGCTTACGCCTCCCGGACCTTAAGTGAGACCGAGAGACGTTACAATACAACAGAAAAGGAACTACTAGCAGTATTATGGGCCTGTCAACATTTCCGCCCTTACATTTATGGTAGAAAATTTATTTTGGAAACTGACCATCAACCACTTACATGGCTTGCTAAATTAAAAGAGCCTAACGGCAAGTTAACTAGATGGCGTCTTCGTCTTCAAGAATACGATTACGACATTCGACATAGGAAAGGTCTCCAAAATAAAGTGGCAGACGCATTAAGCCGCATAGAACTACAAAACAACGATAGTAGCGACATAGCGACAGTACACTCAAACGAAGACGACGAGGAAACAGGAATACCCATTGTAGAAGCTTTCGCTCATTCAAGAAAAAATAGAATATTTTTAAAAGAACATCCTGTATCTGAATGGAAAAAGGAAGGAAACGACGTTCACATTAAAATACCCTTAGTAAACTTTGATAAAGAATTTTCTAAGCACTGGAAAAAATACATAGATCCGAAAAAGAACGATTATGCAGTCGTTACACAAAACGAAGCGTTATTTTTAAAATTATCGGAATTTTACCGTAAAAATATTAATAAAAATACCTTGAGATTAAAACGTTATACCGAGATGTTAACAGAAATAAAAAACCGCGAACAACAGTTACAACTCATGAAAAATACTCATGAAAAAGATGATTCACACATTGGAAGTGCCTTGTTATACGAAACGCTCCGAAAGCAATATTACTGGAAAAAAATGAAAAACGATATTCTTAAATTCGTGCATAACTGTGAAATTTGTAAGAAAAATAAATACGACAGAAGACCGAACAAAACACCATTCGAATACACAGTTACTCCAACCACACCCCTACAAATATGGCATATAGATACGTTGATAATCGATGGAGTACAATACCTAACAATAATCGATAAATTAACAAAATACTTCGCCGCGGAAAAAATAGAAGGAAATGACTCAATATCATACATCAAGACTCTATGTAAAATTATAAAATATTTAGGAAAACCGAAACAAATTATACACGACCCGGACAGATTAATGGATTCACTAACATTTAAAGAACATCTGACGAAGTTGCTTAATATCGAAGTACATCAAACCAGTACGAGACATCATACATCAAACGCTGACATCGAAAGAGCGCATTCGACAATCATCGAAAAATATCGAATAATGCGAGAATTACACCCCGATGAAGAAAAAGATGAACTCATGTCTCTGACTGTAACCACCTATAACTGTACAGAACACTCAATAACAAAGTGCACACCGCATCAAGCACTATTCGGCATCGAACCGAACCAAATTGAAGTTCCTGAAGAAGCAATTTTACTTCAAAACTATAATAAGAAACGATACGATTTACTCCAAACTCTACACAGTAACATAGTCGACAATATGGATTTTGCAAAAGGAGAAAGATTACAAAGGGAAAACAAACGAAGAAAGATAACAGAGCCGCTGAAAAAAGGACAATTAGTATACATACCAAACCGGAAACATAGAAGAAACAAGAAAGAACCACCTTTCACTGGTCCCTATCCCATTTCCAAAGTCCTCGAACGCGAAACTTATTTGATTATAGGTCCACGCAATCATAAAATGAAGTACCATAAGGATGAACTCCGCGTTGCAGATACGCCCTCTTCATTGCAGCCACAAGATGGTGCGCAGCAGCAGCCGCCGCCCCAACTTTCAACCAGCCAAGCGGAAACTTAGTCGAGATATCTCACGGACCGGCACTCAAGATCGACGGCTATTGGTATATCATTCATCAAAAACCTACCGATAATTTGTACGAACAAGTCGATAAATATTTGTCAAATTTAAATGCTATATATGTTACATATAATTTTACCTCTGATGTATACGAGCGTCTTAAATATTATGAAATAGAGTTAAGAGAATTGTATAACACACATAAGAGTAGGACCAAACGAGGTCTTATTAACGGATTAGGCTCTATCATAAAGGCAATTTCAGGAAATTTAGATAACGACGACCTTATGCATTTAGAAAAAGAATTGATAGAAACACGTAAACTCATAAAACAAAAAATATCTCTAACCAGCGAAATATTTGAATCGTTTAATAATAAGTTAAAAATCATAACCGAAAACCAAAAACTACTAGAAAAATACATATATACAAATTATTATGAAAATGAAAAAGATAACTTAATAAATAAATTATTGCAATATGGTCAGATATTACATGATTTATTATTGGAGATTCAAAATGCCATCGTATTAGCCCGACACAACATCTTAGCCCCGGAAATAATAAATTCAAGAACTTTTCTGAAAGCTTATGAAAAAATACCTTCAGAAAAACGAACCAAAACCGGCATATTAACTTTAGAATCCTTATGTAATATACGAATTTATAATGATAACCCTCTAACATTTATAATAGATATTCCGCTTATAGAAAAAACTGAATACGAATTTATAACAAAATTACCAATACCTAAAGAAATTGATTCAAATACGTGTGAAATTTTATTAACGCCAAAAATAAAAATAATCAGAAATCGAAATAAAGAAATTCAAATCTCGAAACACTACTGGATCGAAAACATATATTTGGTAGAGACAAAAGAACAGCATAAACCGAGAAATGAAATCTCGACACATGTAGAGTGTCCCGAATATCACATAAGCGATGAGATAGGAACTCTATATATTTACAGTAAGTATGTAACAACGATTACATCACTTTGCAGTAGTGGATCGCATCACGAAAATTCACGTGGCAACATATTAATAAAAAAGGAATGTGATTTAAAAATTAATAATACATATTTTCAAAAAACTATTGAAACTTTTGACGAAATTTACATACCTAAATTAACCTTTAAAAACATTATACCTTTGAAACCTTTAAAATTCGACACAAATTATGTAAAAATAGAACAACAACTTTTGGTTTTAGGAACTTATGACAGTAATATAAAGGAACATGCGATACACTATAGCATCTATGTTTTATTCTTTATTATCACTATAATCATAGTCTTAATCATTTTATACTTTTATAAATTTAAGAATAAATATGTAAGGACAGCTTTATCTAAAATTGTATCTAATAGAGAAACAGAGGCTATAAATATTCCTAAATAAAATTAAACCTTTCAGGTATAATTTTAATTCAAGCGGAGGAGAGTAAATTGCTGAAATATTAAGATTTTTATAAAAATGTATAAACTTAGTCATAAGCCCAATACCAAAACACAGGATGCAATAACCATTAGCGAAATCAATTAAAATTGTTTATGTCTGCAAAGGTGACAAAGTCCAATGACAAAGCTATGAAATTCATGGTCGAGATGATTCGCCCACGCGAATTCATCATACTTCAGTGGAAGACTGAAGGTTGAAAAACACCACCCACGCATATCCTGTCGATGTTTTGACATCATTATAAATACTGAATCACAGCCTCACGCCGCACTCTTTTGCTAGCTTTCGTCCTGATAACTTGTATTAAAAGCTGTCTAATATTATAAATGTGTTAAATTTAAAAATTAATTTTAATAAATTTATTTTTTATAAATAATTAACAACCAAATTATTTTTCTCGCGCGAGTGGCAAGACATTATACCGTGAATGAAAGCAAATACCGTATAAATATCACTACTAACACTAATCTGCTGTATCGGTTGATTCCTAAACGAAAATCAGATTCAATTTTTATTTATATAGATAATGGTATAATAAAATAGATGTTACATCCAATTTAATCGTACTAGCCACTTACACGAAATAAAAGAATTATATTTTACCTATTTATTATTTGACTGACTGATGGATAGGTCCACGTTAGGTCTTAGTTTTACTTCATTGAACATTTTCGCTTGTAATGACTTATCAATATCAATAACAGTTTGATTTACTGATAGCATATTTTTAAACCACAAAAGTATAACATTAACCCTAAGGTGGCATAAAGAAAGGTATTGAGAAAGACAATTACCAGCTGCAAAGGTTTTCACAAGAATGGCGAAAAACTTGAAAAGTGAAGGGAGTTACGAAAAACGTATAATTCAAAATTTATATATAATTCCAAATTTGGACTTCGAAATAAATATTAAGACTTATTTTAAAGCTTTCCCTGATATGTTAAGCAGGAAAATTGCTGATGAAGTAGGCATGTTATTATATAATGATATTTTTTTTTATATAACATTTATGTTACCGTAATATTAGACGATTAGAAGTCTATACCTTAAATTCACTTGATCCTGAGAGAAGGCTTGAATTGTGTCAAATTTAACAGATACACTTAGTCCAAATGCCATTTTTTTTTATTGGATTATTTAGTCTGATGATACCGATTTCAGTAATCTCCGTACAATCGCCGGAACAATCTTAACTGGTCCACTGACAATCCTGTGCGTGTTTGTGAAACGAATAATCAAGTATCATTTTCATTCAACTTTTGGTGCAGTATAATGAAGAACAAAGTATTTTTGGTACACTTTTATGAAAGACGTCTCAATACGGAAAAATACCTTTAAATACTACATTTCGTACGGAACAATTTGATGGGTGCGTTCTCTGAAGAACAACTACGCAATATCTTTTTTCTACAAAACGGTGCTCTATCCCAATAGTAGAGTTTCCATTGAACAAATAAGTTAATTTTTGAAAAACGGATAGATAGGTACCGACGGGCCCATTAGAACTACTAATTAACACCACTAAATATTTTTTTGTGAGCCGTGTAAAAAATGTGTTTCATAAAAAATACTAACGGTCTGTAGAGAAATTAAAAACCGAAGTTCAATATTCAACTTATCTCGATACAAAATATGACGTGTAACGAATTCTATCGAAGAAATTAATCTGTGCATTCTATGCATAGACGTCACAATATTTTATTTCGATCACTAGTTACGAAGGTCCTTTGATTTATTTAAAGAACTTCCTCTAAAGCTCTTTTTGTCAGTAGGTCCCTCAATTCTATACCTAAGAAACTTCAATACCCTTCAATGGTAGTCGATCAAAGAGGAGGAGGCTACATAAACTTGATATATGGCCTCGGTGCTACGTATTTGTGGACTAGGCGAGTTTTGGAAGTTAGTTTCACTCTTTGGTACTGCTAATAAATCAGTTCTGTCTGCGGCCAACGATCCGGAACGACTGACGAAGAAGCCTCTAATGTAAAACTTTTTATTTACAGCTTATTTGCGTTAGACACCGCCACAACTTATGTTACACAAAAAATAGTATGACTTTTAATTCTTGTGAGGGTAGCGTATAGGGATCGCTTTGTGGTAACGAAAAGTTATATTGTATAAGTCACATGTGAAATGTGTTATTTATCTGATATTAGCCAGACCCTGGCAAGCAGCGTGGTATCCCTAATGTTCACTGTTTTGTCTTTAGACTTGAAAAAAATAGAAAAAACCTGCTACGAATTGATACCAAAAAACTAAAAGTATATTAAATTTTCTCTGCAAAATAAAGAAGTCGGGACCAATTTATTTTATTTATAACAACAGGTCTTGGGGATCATTTTAGATTAGAAACCACAGTAGAGCACCCATTTAGGGGCTGTCCATATAATACGTGACGCATTTTAGGGATCGGAGGTATATTCGAGGGTCACGGCAAATTACGTCAGAGGGGAGGGAATTTGAAAAACATGTCACGTGGCACTTGTTAACTAATTTACTTTTGAGGCTTTCATTATTTTACAATAGTAACAAAATATTTTGGCAAACAGAAATACACAACTAACCATCATATCGTCTGTCCTGGAATGACCCTTACCATACCATCAGCCTATTAATGCTCCACTGCAGAGGCTCAGGCTTCCCTTCGGGCTGCGCTGTTCCAGTGCGGATCGGTGCTACTAATAGTTGGCAACTGGGACCGAAGACTTAACGTGCTCTCCGAGGCACAGAGTCAGTAATAGTAATGTACATAAGTAAGATAAAACTCACTGATACATGCCCTGGGATTTGAGCCACGACCTTCATAAGAGCCGACTATGATAAGAGGCGTTACTTATGTAATGCAAAAAACAGTCAAGTGCGAGTCCACCACTCGTGCACCGAGGGTTCGTACAGTTATATGACGTATTTACCGTTACTCACATCAATTTTAAAATTTAAAAAAATCTATGTCAGTTCTAGAACTAACTAGGATTTTCGAATAATAATAACATTTTTAAAATTAAAATCCGTTAAATAATTTTAAAGTTAATTATCAGAAACACATATACAAAGATTTATAACATAATAATAACACACACAATCACAACAACGCCTAAGTCCCAAACTAAGCATTTGCTTGTATTTTGGGTACCAAGCGAAGACACCACATACATATAACAACCAAGACCCGGTGCCAGTATTAATATTCATCATATAAATACTGACCCGACCTGGGATTCGAACCCGGGACCTCCAGTTTCGAAGGCAGGGCCGCTGCCCACTAGGCTAAGCGGTCGTCAATTTGGTTATTATTTTTATTTGGTTATTTTTTATTTTGGTTATTTTGAAATGTTTGCTTATTAAGTTTTTGTCAGAATTCTCATACGGACGTTGCGAAGCTTTAAAGAGTAACACTATCTTTTGACGACGACACATGGGGTGGGGGCGAGGGTGTCGCGATGTTCTTTGATCTCAACCGCCGCCGCCGCACTGGCTTATCTACTATCTACGTGCTTCTACTAAATGGCAATTTTAAATAATCATTAGAAACGACTGTGATGAATCGCAATACAACATCGGTGAAATAATGGATACTTTCACTATGTTAGTATTTATATGTACAAAATTTTGTTTAGGTTACTTATTTCATTAGAAATATTCGGATTTTTTGATTAAGAGAAATTCGTTTCTTATATAAATTTTCATTCATCATTCATCAAAATGATCCGAAAACTGAAACAAAGCGTCACTATCATTCTCTTTTTATTAGCTTTAAGTAAAACTATATCACTCTTTCTTGATCACGACTCACGACCCTTTACTTTGACTCGACCCTAAAATCCAAGCGACCTCCGACGTGACGATAAGACACGTAATTTCCCCCATAATGCTTCCTCAAACGATCGATACAGGAATTAAAGTGACAGTGTACTTAATTGATGTTATAGACGATTCTTAGAGCTCGCCTTGTCTGTCACATGTTTTGAATGGTTACTTCGCAGATTGTCAAGAACTAGTCAAATAAATAATTAAAATAAAAAAACTATTACATTGCATGCGAAAAGGAATCGTTAGTTTATAAATAGTTTCGGAGACAAATACAACAAAATCTTTCCATCCGAGGTCGGTAAGGCTATATAGCCCCAACAATGGCTTCATTTGGCTTCGAACAAAACTCTTCGACACGGGCAAATACAGCAGAATAGTGTGTGAAAAACATTTACTGCTTGAGGCCCGCTTCGTGACCCATTTTTTTTTAGATTTGGCCGATGAAACCACGTAACCTACATTAAATGTATTTCGTGGTTGCACTGTTTCTGATAGAATTTATTTTTTAATTTGACAGAAGTTAGGAGCGGAACGCCACTTTCCGTAAAAGCGTAACGTACGGATGCTGCCAATATTTTTGCCACATTTCCGAGGAATCCCTTGAGTACTGTAATACCACCCTCTTATGATGAGAACTTCTCACGATATTTTAAACATGAAAATGCCTTCACTGTACACGAAGTGAGACGAAATGGACGAGGCTGTTATAATAAAGGCGTTTCGCACTGTCAGCACTTTTTGCGTGCGATTTAAGTGAAAAGTTGTTGTGTGTGGATTTTATCAGTTTTGAAAGTTATATCGGCATAAAGATTACACAATTGAAAAAAAACACGAAATGTTTTTCTTGTCCAGTTCGTCTCTGAACATATAAATTGACCGCAATCATTTTGCGGCGAAATATAGCTACTACTTGAATTATTTCAAATTTTTTCAACTGCAATCTTCGAGATAAAGGCATAAAAAGCAATATTAGTTGTTATATTTATTATTCAGTCACTGAATGCAGCAAGAAAGGCACGTATATTTTTTGCTGTACAAATAGAATTTATTGCACAAAAATATTGTAATTTCCCTAGCATAGCCTAGTATAAACGCACGCATGTGTTATTAAATTAAAAATTTACAGAAATAGAGCACACGTCGTTTTTTGGTCGTGATGTATTCCTGACTGTTAATTCAGAGAATGGGTTGTTTACGGAAATTTGGAACGAATGTGGAAATCGTGAGATTGTGGCTATTGAAGGACTCTTTTAGACGCCGTCTGCTTACTTTATTTTATTGTAAGGAACATTTTACGTATTATTAGTTTATTATTCATTATTATGTATTACCATATGTTTTAGTTATCACCTTCCTGAAAGTTAGAGAAGTGTGAATCGTCGTCTCCATAAACTTAAAAGCTTTGGAGGGGTCGGCCGCTCATACCAATATGCTGATGGAGGGTCGCTTTCACCTAACCACTAGTTTCTAAGAAATTACGCCAAACACTTCATTAATTCACACCGAGATACAAAACTTTTGGCATATTAAAGAATTTCATAATGAAGCGTTTGTTAGCTTCTCTACACAATTTAAACTAAATATAAACAAATGTGGCTTTTTTTGTTTTTACTTCCGAAAATCAAAATAAAATAAGTAAAACGGATGTTGCTCTACGGCTGTATATGAAATAATCACATATGGACGATAATAATATACCATCCACGAATGTATACAGGGTTTTCATATCAATGCAAATTGCTTTGCTCTAAAAATATATTTGATTTCTATATACTGAAACGTATATTTTCTCTCTTACTGAATTTATTCATTGTAAAAAATTATTCTTGATTGAAGTTAAATTAATAATTTTTAACGAAGACTGTTTATTAACTCTCGAAGAAAAAAAATATTTAAAACTTTTTGAAAATCGGATAGCTTAAAAGTTTTTTATCAATTTTTTCGTAATATAGCTCAAAAATAACATTATAACTGACTAGATGGTAACAATTAGATAGATCATCAGGTCGTAACCCAACTTTTAACTCCTGACTAACTTCATACTGTCGTTTTTAAAAATGTGTACAAAACACCTTCAATACACTTAAGAAGATAACTTCAGTGATTTTTGTAATTACTTAATTTGCTAGAAGTTATATTACCAACTTGGTCGGATTTTTGTTAAGAAAGCTTTACATGACATTTAGCTTTAAAAGACATATCACAATACTTATATTGGTTTTGCGTAGTGGCATACAGTTAGATTATGAATACGTATATAATACTGATAAGCAATATCGCCGTTTGACTTTCTTCTAAGAGCGTTCCATCGACGTTTAGGTAACGTTTGAAGGTAGCCGGGACGCCGCGCCCCGTGGAAAAATTAGCACACCGCTCCGACGACGGCTCCGACCAATTGAAAGTCGGCTCTAATAAAAATGCTAATACTATGTAAATGAACGGCTTCGTCGCTCGTCGGGAAGTTACAATGTGCTCAAGTTCGGTTCCCGGAACTCCCGGTCCCTCCCTCTCCCCCTTGGGCGATTCACGTTTAAGGCTACAA
Organism: Luffia ferchaultella; assembly: GCA_949709985.1. NCBI lineage: Eukaryota > Metazoa > Arthropoda > Insecta > Lepidoptera > Psychidae > Luffia > Luffia ferchaultella. Next base: position 21,925,998 of record OX453252.1, read on the forward strand.
AGTATTTGTCAAAACAATTCACGTTAAAGAAAATTAACATAAAAGTCCAATAATATTTACTTTTTCGTATTGCGATTTCGAACTTCGGTGTGTATGCGTACCTACTATGCGTAGCGTTTAGAACGACATCGCACTCCCATGGGTCTTATTCTAAGATAAATTTAACGGTACGTTCCGGTGTTGCCGAGACACGTTTCAGAATTTCGGTGATCAATTCTGTAGAGAGCCATAGAATTACGGACTCTATGGTCGCGTACCTGTTGAAAGAAGCATTCACATCGTTTGCCCACTCATACATGATTTCTCTATGTATAGTTGCCGGGCGCGGTTCTTGATAACAGGTGTCACAACGGCATAGGTAGCAGCCGTCTCGTGACAGTATGAACTTAATTTTAATATGGAAACATTGTATTTATGATTATATCGATCATCGATTGCTCTACTGATAGTGAAACAATTATAATAAAATCTGAATTCACTATAGTACTTTTCTCAGTGGTAGGTAGATGAGTGTTTATACGGCCACTTATTCGGTCGTCAGAGCCTCCTTGGTTATCCTGCAGGGAGTGCCACGGAAGCCGATTGTTTTCCGCTGCCATATAGAGATGCTCATTACCTTTTCCCCTTGCATGTGTAATATATGTTTCTTTTTGTACAAACTTTGACACCTTTTCCGCCCCCTTAGAACTTGAATTTGAATTGAATTTTTAATAAATTCATTTATTAATAAAAATTTGTTGAGGAAGATGTATTTGAATCAACATTTTTCTCTTTAGACTGACTTTATACTTTCACCTGTAATCAGGAGCGGCAAATGAAGAAAGTTCAAAGGAGTGCGGAAGTGCGGTTCGCGGCAGTCCGCGACAAATTAATTACTTAACTTACTAATTACCGTTCCACTTGCAGTTTCTTTTACAAATTTATTTCGCCTTCAAAGGGTTTAGAAACTCATAAAAAATATTTTTTCGTTCAGCAAAAATTGGCTCCAATTTATTTTTTGTTTGTGGCATCAAAGTCCTTTACTTATTTAGTAAAATTCGTCAAAAATCTAAATAACCAGTCGAGTCGGAAATTTTTGCTATTTTCTAATGATAATAATAATACCTGGGACATCCTAGATAAATATTTAGACATAGATAAATATTTTCCCGGGCGGGAATGGAACCCGCGATCTTGTAATATGTGTTCTAAGGATTGTTTGGTTTTTATGACATTTTATTGTCAAAAATAAAAACCGCAACTTAATGTTCCACATATTGTAATACACCAAATCATAAAATATTTTTGTGTGTAACTAAAAATTGCATACTAAAAAAAGTGTTAAGTTTGATTTACTTCATTTCAGTCAGATTTTGAAGCCGCCACGTGTCAACGGCTTTGGGAGCTCACATCTCGCGAAATATACACCTAAACAAAAAAGTCGCTAAAAAAACTTCATTGTATTTATAAGGTATGTCTAATCCTGCCTCACATGATGGGATGCGCGAAAAACTTTTTTTCGAAGAACGATAATGAGGCACTTCTAAATAATTTAGTTTTCATAATTTCTCAACGGAATTGTATGGCGGTTCATATAAGACGGCTTGTGAAGTACTAAATTTGATGGAATGATGGTGGAGATATAAGTCTGTGACGTACGGACAGACTGTCCGATAAGACGAAAGAACCCTGAAAATCTTCATAACTGTAATCACCCTGTTACCACGCGAACGAAGTCATGGACGAAAGGTATAATAGTATATGTATATGCGAACTTTAGATATAAATCTTAGGTGAGCAACGTGAGACGTACCGAATATAGGAGGAAGATAACGCGTATAATAAATTACAAGGCGCTGTGGAATGTAATTATTTCACGGTGCAGAGGACTGGAGCCCGAAGATGAAACGCGACACTGGCTACGATTTACGTTCTACGACGTGCTTTACCTACGTACAGGTCGACCTTTTACTGACCTCACTACAATTAAAGTACAATAAAATTCAGCAAATATTCACCGCTGCAGCTATTTGCTTTTACCTTGATTATAATAATATAATGACTGGATAGAGAGTCAAAAACGTAGATAAAATATCACCGAACATTTCGGTTATAAGTCACGCACACAGAGACATTTCTTACATGGTTAGGTTGGCCTTTCACTGCGTTTCGACATAAAGCGATTTTTACATATAGACATAGACACGAAAAAGAAATACTCATTAATCAAAGTATAATATCGAACACCGTTGTCTTGTTTCAGAGATGCAAATGACCATCATCAAGGAAACAGACGAGGTTAGGCCTGGCGCGGCCGTCCTCTCAATTAATTTCTCCAATATAAATAACGACTCGCTCTAAAAGGCATTACGCCTTGTTTGAATTTCCAAACAGCGGATCATAATTCAATTAAATTAGCCGGCGCCAGAATAATAAAATATTGGAGAACGTTAAACATTGGTTACGGGCACTTCGGCTGAAAAGCGAATGCCGAGATCTTGAAATATATAAGATTATTGAAGATTACTTCCATAGATATAAATAGAAATATTTCATATTCATAAAAGATGTGAAAAAAAGCAAGGCACACGCCACTTGATGATTTGACGTAACTCTGTGAAAACGGTTGCGATCATCATATATGTGAAAATCATACAAGAAAAACAAAGGTTCTGAAATTACATATTTTGAAGTGACTTTATTTAAATTTATTTTTTTATTTTTTACTGTCTTTTGTGTAAACAAAATAGTTTTTACTAAAACTTCTAGAAGATTCTATCCTACGTCAACAGGACCCTCTTTTCCTTACATTACAGATTTTTTCACAAAGCCAACAAATCACCGGGGCAGTCATAACGAACTGTTGTAGTAGTTGCGATGCATCCCGCACTCCGGTCGCCCTCTACCACCAAATTACGACAAATTGACAAACCCTCGCCACCCTCCAGCCAGCCCGTGAAGGGCAAAAATATACTGTTCCGTATTCAACGTGCACGCTTCCTATTGATGGACACTAATCTCATTACAGCCCGCATCCACAGCTTTATTTCACATACCTACACACTACCTGCTAGCGCACACCGAATTACTTAAAAAATACCGGCTAAGTGCGAGCCGGACTCACACACGAAGGGTTCCGTGCCAACGTACAACATAAAAAAAAACACGTTTCTTGTATGGGGACCCCCTTTAAATTTTAACTTTATTTTATTTTTCTTATTTATTGTGAAAGCGGCCATGGCAATACACACTCGGTGCAACTCATCACAATAAAGTCAAAATAATATGTAGACCGAAGTCAAAATGGTGGCATCGGTCGTTGTGTTCTTAACTTTAAAAAGAAAGAAGTATTCAATTATAAATGACTGCTAAGAAAACTTAGTTATTCGGTATTTTATGCACACAGACCTATTGGTATTCCCGCTGAAAGGTTGCAGAGGATATACTATATCATTTGCAATCGATTTGTCTTTATTTGAACCATTTGAAATTAAGGACGTTTTCATAAACTAAAATTTAACGTTATTTGCTTGTAAGATATCTAGTGCACAGACGGACGTGTGCCAATGAGTTTTACAATCCTCCTCATATCTGTTTTGACGGATGTCGATTAGTTCCTGCATTTGAAGGTGTAATTCCACTGCTGGCCGCTATACTGACCTGTCAATTAACCTATAAACGTTTTCGCTGTCTCGTTGGTTTCAAATGCATCGTAAACTGATTCATACCGTTCTGGTGTGACAGATATCGATAACGCATTTCATACAGGATGCATTTCGAATTTCTTTTTAAAGAGTCTACGCCCGAATAATATATTTACTTACACATCAAGCTTATACGTTTCTAATATGACCTTAATATTGAAAAGTTCTAACGAATTACGATTTCGATAATCTTTGACAAAATAAATCTATGACTGCAATAGCAGCAATTTCAAAAGTCAAATAGTGTATCGCTGAGAATTATCAACCAGTCATTTCACTCAGTTAACAAACTTTATAACAATAAACCATAAAATCTATACTCTGACAAAGACGTGTGGCGTCATAAAATACGTGGGATTATTGAAAAAAGTTCGTGTCATTGCAGCTGTAGTCAAGTTAGAGGGGTAAAGACACTCGAAACGCACATCACGTGGCTGCAGTTTTGGAGGAAAATTATAATAAATGGGGTTCCACCACACAACCCTAAGGCTCCCGCGGCGCTATCAGTGGGGAATCGATGCTTTTGACTAAAAAAAACTAAATTCGTTCCAATTAATGACTAAAGATTACTAAGTAATAATCGTTTATTACCTACAACAAATATTAATCCACAACATAAAAATGAAAGTAACTAAAACGAATGTGGGTAAAGATAGCAAGCTCAGCATTATGACGGTAGTATAGTATGCTGCTGCCGACACTGGCTTTCAGTTTGCCCTACCAGAACTGTTGATGTCATAAAATAAATTTGACATGAGGTCGTGCTCTATACATCTACATAGCTCACAGCCAAACTTTGCCTATAATCTTTTTCCTCATGCTGTGGTATAGTAAGATAAGTTAAGTTATACATTTAAGGGACGAATGATGGAGATGGGCATCTGTCTGACTGTTGTACTTATAGAAAGATGGGAAGGTTATTGCGTAGGCGGGCAGTAGAATGTTGTAAACGTCAAATTTAAACGTCACAGACGACGTAAATATAATAAAGTTGTATACAAAAACTATTTACAATAACACAAATGTAAATGTGGATTTGTATATCTGAGAGCATTAGATCTACTGCTGATGTTTCGTAATGATGACGGGGTTTTATGGTATTGTGAACTTAATATTTGATGAGGCGTTTCGGTACCTACCTGATTGGCTTTGTGTGATTCAAAATCCATTCGTATTTAGAGTGACTTGCCGAGGTAGCGGAAATTTGTTGACAGTTTGAAATTTGGACGTAGGTATAAGCATTACAAGAAAAACCAACGATTGATGAAACAAAAAGTCGAATAATAATTAATAAAAAGCAAGTAAGTGCTCGAATTTATAGTGATCAAATGCTTACAACCGTCGACCAGACCGAGACTCAGGCGAAATGTTCTTTGAAGCTTTTTCTTGTTAATCTGCAAGTAAGTTTTATTAATGTTCATAAATAACAGGAAAAAATTTAAACATCAACCTCTCCCTTTCTTCAAAACTTTAATCGTACTAAATATCTAAACTCGTGTTGAAAGAAATGAGTATTTTCAGATAAACAGTTATTTATTTTGTCAAATGTATTTCTTAGTTACTTTTAACTAACTGTAATAATATTTATAGTAAAAATTAAAAGTGAACATTTTGTTTCTCAAGCAATAAGAAAATTACTTCTAGAATTGGGTCCGTTCGGACATGGAGTTTAAAATATATGTCGTTCTGTGCTCTAAAATATCGTTTTTGAATGTTTTGATCGGTTGTCTGAAATGCGCTATGTAACGCCCTCTTTGATGTTTTTCAGGTCGATAATGAGTGTAAACTGAAAATAAATAAGTTTGGGATGGGAAATACAAGCAACTTATAACTCGGTCCGCTTCATAATCAGGCCTACGACGCTTGGTTCTGCTTATGAGCATTCCAACAGTACCGGCGCTAGTAAATAAAAAGCGTGAAGTACTTAAATGACCCCTCTTTCCATTATTACTTACTTACTCTTATGGCCTCCTTGCAATCCGAAAAACTCCTTGCGATTTTCTTTAATTATAGATTACGCGTTCCTACGACGATATTATACACACTTCGTTCATTCAACTTAAATAACAATTAAACGTTAATATTTTTAATAGAAGTAATACGTTATTTTGGATTTTTATATAGGTATACCGGGATCCAGAGATTATAAAATTCGAGGAAATAATTATAAATTTTAAAATGATTAATTTTATGTCTATATCACATATTTCAACAGAGAGAATAGACGAAATATAATGTAAAACAAAAAATAGACAAAAATAAAATTGCTTATTATGTACTGGTCTCTAATTAAGAGGAACTTATTTTTTGTAAAAGAAAAGAAGTTGTCTAAAGGAGGTCCTTTGTCCGTCACAATCGGTGGCTGTTTACGGTCTATTCGTTATTATATCCATCGTAGTATTTAATTAAGTGTTGCCAGCGGCGACGGCGACAAACCGACACTTTTATTTGTTTGTCTCTTTGAAGCGTATTTTTCTCAAATAATAAGGGCATTTTAAGAGGGAAACATTGTGATACCTTCGGCCTGCGCTGAATTGAAGGAAAAAAATGCTGACACTAAAATACTTTTAGCCTGTGGAAGAAATTATAATGTACAACGTGAAATAACTTCTTACCAATAATTATTTTATCATTTCGTTTCATATTTAGGAGTGACTTATTCAGAAATGAGCGCACACACAATATAAATGTAGAAAGTTTTGCATTTTATCATTTTTCCATATAAAAAGCCCATGCACCATTTTGTGGACACCTGCCCATATTAAGCTGATTTCCTTTCCGTTCCGATGGTTGGCCGACCCGAATACCAGCATCATGAAGCCGAAATGGAGAAAATAAATATTATATTTGATGAGCTAGCTGTCTCCATCAATCCATTCCAGATTTATATGAAGAAGAAGTGAACATCTCAGCCAGGCCAATGCCACCAATAATTAATCATTTAAGAAGTAGGCAAGAATGACTGTAACAACAACAATCATCAGATCTACACACGGCAACTAAGTTTCAGGAGGGTACAACAATTGGAAATGGTCCATTCCTTAGTTTCCATACATTCACACATGCATACATTCAAGCTAATAAACCTTTAAAAAAAATCTAAAATTAAAATTAAAACCAACTTCAAAAAATTAAATTAAAAAGTAAAAAATTATAATTATCCTTTAAAGGAAAGAGCAATAATGGACGGCACATAGTCTTGGCGGCAAGGGTACCTATTATGGGTAGTTCGTGAAGTCGGTGTCAAGTCATTAACTTTTCACTCTTTTTGTTATAATTCTAAATATATCATTGTTGTAATTGTAATTACCCCGCAAGTACCTATTTAAAGTGTCTGAATTGGCACCGACTTCATAAACTATATGTCGCCCATGCTCTTCTCTTTAAAAGAATAATACAATTTGTAACTTTTATTTTATGTTCACAAGAGTGGAGACAAAGACGATGTGGAAAGCTTTTTCAAATCTACAAAAATTGTGAGACATTTCATGCCTTTAATCTAATTGGTGGACTATCAGAGCCAACTTTACAAATTAATTAATTAATTCTTTTCTGAGATTAATTAGGCTGTTGTGGTGTATTTTATCATAACATTCTAAGGTGTAAGCCGAAATGACCATAAAAATAGAAATAAGAATGGACTTTCACCAGCATGCTTGTCAACGCATGGTGGAAGTCAACATGCACCAGTGTATCTTAAAATACGCAGCATTTCTGATATTTGCAGTAACATGTATATACGTAAGATTAGTTTACAGATTAGCAAAACACGGTACTCTCCTTTTAGCTTCGCCTTAATCGGGTAAAAATAGAGTGCAACCCGTGTGTCAATACACAAAAAAAACTTTTCAGTACCTGAGGTTATGTTAATTGTGTTAACACTAAACAAAAATAACTACTTTAAGGAACCGACAAAGCGAGAGACCCTTTTTGATATCGTTTCACGCTCGTTACGTGTCAAAGTGAGACGGCAAATTCGCAATTAAGAAATGCCTTAACGAGATTAATTAAACCGACCGCCAGGTGTCGACGAGGCTTACACTCGAGAAAAATCTCTTTACGCGCACACACTATAACCGCTCTTAACAAATTGCTTTATTAAGTTTTTTGCTGTGTACGTATGGTTCTGTACGCAATTTTTACATCGAAAATATGATGCAGGGAAAATCGTTTCGTGATTGGCATGAACTTTTATATATATTTTAATTTAAAATGAGAAAATGGCGTCAATGAATTGGCGGATTAAAATAAAATTGAACTAACATTGATGTTAGTGACAGTAACTTGACGAAAACGCGAGTACGAAGCGTAAATTGAAATTCAATTGAAGTACGTGTTGCAAAAATATGCGGAAAAAATGCAAACTATATATTTTTTATTACAAATACAAATCTCTTAAACTCACGTAGCACCGACACAAAATAATGACGAGGATCGTCTGAGAACAGTTCCCTGCATATAAATGAGAATTAAGCGTCCAGCGTAATCACTTTTTAATAAACCAAACAAGCGCTGAATATTCAAGACTGTTCAGATAAAACGGCGCCGATTCTACACTGGCTGTAAAAACAGATCACTCAAGATTAAAATAGTTTCGAAGCTCTTGCTATTCTCTAAGTAATTAATTAAATTGTAATAGCGATGCGACCATGACACAACAACAACTCCAAATTTATTAGATCACATAAAACCAGTTTTTACGAAAATGAAAAATAGTACTTTGTTAAATTTTTATAAACAGAACATGGATGCTCCTATGAGCATTCATGTTCTGTTTATAAAAATTATATACCGCGTTGTGACAACAAAAATATGAGTAAAAACCATACGCCGTAAACCAAATATACACCAGTTGATGTATTGAAATAGAATAGAATTTAGAAGTAGAATCTTCCCTAACCCGCATGTAAAATTCGTACTGGAGAAGAAAATAAAGATCCAGAAATTACATTTCATGAATAGCGTTTAATTATATTAAAAAAAAATTTTTAATTTTTGTATTACAATTTTTTTCATAACTGTTTAGTTTGAAGTTTATTTTTTTAGTTTCATGTAAAAAAAACACCATTTTTGTGCCACTTAGGTTTGACAGTTTCTGAAAATACTTTATTCGATAGCGTGTAAATACCATAGAGTAATCATTAGATGCAAAACTTAAAAATAATTGGCAAACGTTTACAAATCTATTTCTATAGAAATCGGCACATTATAAAACATTATTACAAAGCTATACGAAATTCATTAACCCCATCTATATTAATTATTATAATAATAAAAAATAAAACTAATCCAATAATCCACCCCTCGTCGCCCCCGACGCAAATGTGCCCATGACGCTCATCGCATTGCCGCGCTGAATTGCAATGGCAATTCTTTGCACCGGCAATTCTTTGCACCAGGAAGGAACCGGAACGGGGGTCGAGTCCCCTTTCTTTTAGAAGACGGCCGATGCTCGCGACGAAACGTTTGGCTTCAATCCCCCAACAGCCAGCATCTTCCACCGCAAGAGGGACGAACAAGTATTTACTCTCCAGAGTAGAGTATTTGACTCGTTTTCTGGCGGCTCCAGACTCCGCAGAGGCTCCGGCCGTTCTGACCGGAATGTGTTGACACACGTGGCGTCCCAAAGTAGACACCAACCCTTCTCCCACGGCACCAAAGTTATACCATCGGATCTTTTGCCATCGGATCGGCTAAGACCAGGAGGCTCCAACACGCACGGACCATTATTATTATTTTTTTTATATTATTATAATTATATCTATTATTTTTATTCACAATATGATAATATATATCTTTATCAAATGTCTTTGGAACTTCGATTAAAAACACAATAGAGCCTATAACGTGAGTTGGGTAAAGACCGAACCTGGAACTGAAGATCGTTTAAGTTTAATTTGCGGGACCTAGGCGACCTGTATTGCCAATGTTACAATATTATTGTAAAATGGCGTCACGACCTGTGTTAATCATATTGTAAAATTGACAATACAGGCCGCCTAAGTAAGTAAGCAAATTAAACTTAAGCGATCTTCCCCCAGGTTCGGTCTTTACCCATTTCACTATACCACCATTTCATTTCATAATAATGCATTTATATGCATTATTATTATTATTAAAAATAAACTCTCCAAATAAGAAGCTTCGATAGTACAAACATGCCTAACAATAATATTTTATTAAGTTTACATTTTCTGCAAGTAAAGATCTATTGACCTAATAAAGTTCTCCATACAGGTCCCTAAGCTTTAAGGTTATTTTAATGTTTATTAAATGGTCAGGAATAATTTTGTTACTCTATAGAAATCATACTTTAGTCCTAAGTCGTTAAGGATATTGTAATGAACGTAATAAAGCGAGGCAGTCAATTCAAATGCACTGAATCCCGGTTGGGGCTTGCCACGGAACATACAAAAGGTTGGAAAAGGCACGTGGGCGTGACACTGGATACAGGCAAGAATGAATGGTACCGTACAATTGAATAGTTTTAAAAATGGCAAATTGTGCAGAAAGTTCGTGTTCAATTCAAACGCAATAACATAAACAAGGATACTTCTAAGTATTACAAATTGACTAATGCGAGTTTAACTTTTTGCAACATCCGGCGTTGCCAAAAATTATTAATACTAACTCAATTCCTTTTTTGAAAATACTTTGTTCCGTGGGTCATCCGCACAACTCCGAAGTTACGTTCGGTCATAGTAAATTCGCCCTACACCCGATAGAGCCAAGCTAGAGCCGTCATTTCGCGGCGCTCGGGCCCGGGCGACCGACCATTAGGCCGATTGAACGACATTTACTGCCAAAACATATTACATTAAGGACACACTAAACGATATCTCCTTACTTGCAATGATCTTTAAATAATTGTTAAAGTCTAGTTATAGTTAGGTACTATGTAAAAACCAATACATACAGATTTTGCTCATCGAGTACATTTTTTTAGGTCTACGTTCATAAATTATATTTATTTAATTTTTTATATGATTAAATGAAAATTTTAAAATAAAATAAAAACAAAAAAAACTCGCTTTAGTAGCTAATGGAACTGAAAAGCAGGAAATAAAAGGAAGTGATAACGAGAAGATTAATGTTATGTAATTGTGATGAAGTGTGGGGTACTTTGTCCCATATTTTCATACAGACTCAACTTTTAGAAAATATTCCAATGAAATATTTATAACAACTTATAGCGAGTACTCCACGCTTTTTCACAATAACATTAACTTTTTCGTTACGCACTTTATTCTTATAGTAAAAATTATTTTGTGCTTTTTAATTCCATTTGCCATCAAAGCCTGTTTTTTTAAACTATAATATACTTTTTCATTTTTCGTCTTAAAATCATGTTTAACTATCGAAATTCAACTTATATACAAGTTTCGTGTTCGTGCTATTAACCGTTCAGAAGTATTGTCGTGGGCAGACAATCCTGGTGGCAGTATCAGGTTATGCTTATCATTTTATTGTAATATCATAGAAGTATGATATGTCTTCCGAATTGCAGCCCAATAGCTTCAGTGAAAATGGGTGAAAATCGCGTTCAAAGACTCCGTTACATACAAACAAATAAAGATACAGGTGGAACTGATAAAAGTGTGTTAAAAATTAACAAGACATGAATTATAGAATTATGAAAGATTATTTAAATTTTTCTTAAATATTTTTACCAAGCCTTACGGGAACGTAGCTATTGTTCACGATCTCAATTCGGTAGCTCGGGAATATTAAGCAATTCAAAAAGACACCCGATATAATTTTAAAATATCAATTTTAACGATATATTATTAAAGTCTACTACCTACTACGTGTATTAGTTGATCTTGTAAATTAGTTTTATGACATTTCTAACCACCGCCTTCGCCAGTTCAGCATTTCGTCAACTGGCTAACACCTGATATTTTATTGAAGTGATTAAATCAAGCATTGAAAATCCTTTCGTTTTATTATGACCACTTCCAATATTATAATTTTTAGCTTTAAATTTAACTGTAATAAATTAAAGTTGAAATACTAGAACCGAGTCTTGAAAACCGTATTGAAATCGTAGTAGATACATAGAGTATTTATAGAAATTAAAAACTGAATAATGTGAAAGGTGAAGTAGAGTAGAGACAAAACAGCTTTACAAAGAGCTTCGAATCATTCAAAAATATAAAGTATTTATGGGCGGCATATAGTTCATGAAGTCGGTGACCAGTCTTTCACTTTTGATTGTTCTATGTTTGCTATGACAGTAAATATTGCAATTGTTTTAATTGTTATTATCGGGTAAATGCTCATTTAAAGTATCTGAGTTGACACCATTTCATAAATGTGGCCTCCATTAAGACGCTTGTAGAGTCGCTGGGTTTATGATTAGTATTTCAATGTTTATCCACTATCTCGACATACTGCCCGTTATGCATCACGCATACGAAAAGAAGTTTGCAGCTTTTCAACGAAATTTTAATTTTTGTTTTTGTTTGGTGTCTGGGTGTCCGATTTTGGCTTTTATTGATATGCCATAATTTATGTTTAATATAATGTTTAGTTTTTTGTTAAATTGCATTTAATTTAATGCTATACAAGTTGAAAAGACTAAAACGAATTCGACGGAAAAACAAGCATTTAAGTTTTTTTATTTCGATAATAATAATAAGATCTAGGACATCCCACAAAGAGTCATCTGGTACCAATGTAAAAGCCAGTATTATGGTTGTATTACGAGGTGCTAAACAACTGGTAAACGTATTTAAATAATTATTTATGTAATGTATACATATGTAGATATATTTTATACTCAGGCGCGGAAGAAATAGACATGTTCATGCACACAAATATTTGGCCAATCGGTTAGTCAAAATGTCGCTTAACATTTGTACGTACAGAATAAAAAACTGCTGAATTAGAACTTCCTCCTTTTTGAAGTTGGTTAAAAATTTAAGTACACAAGATACGTGATCCCGAGTGGTAGTTAGTCTTGCACAAATGAAACTCCCCTCTAATGGCTGTAATTTAGGAGAGCGCCTGCTCCATGGAACCGTATTCCTGGAGGTAGGTACCTCACGCTTAATACAACCCCCGTTATCCTATCTAATATTATAATACGAAGACGTGTTTGTTTTTAGGGTTCCGGAGCTAATCCTTATAGACTCGTTTGTCCGTCTGTCCTGTCTGTCACACTCTTGTAGTTTCTACATTTATAGATATAAATGAGTTAACCTTTACAGACAGAGTTGACATTTCACTAGTTGTAAAAAAAGGAATACCTATTTTCCAATATGGGGACGAATAGCTTTCTCCGTGCCCGTTTGATAGTGTGAAAAAAACTTCTTAGTAAACTTTATTTAGATCGTTAAATAGAAAATTTTCTCGTAATATCAATATGTTCAACATGTCAAGGACGGTCGTACTGACTACAGGACCCTACACAGCGTGCGATCGGACACGCACTTGGCTAGTTTTTTTTGTTTGTCCTTACTTCATGTCAGAACGGAGCAACGTGACAACGTGATTTTTGTTAAAAGGTAGTTAAAGGATGGACGCTGAGTAACATACGCTACAAAACTAATCAAAAATACAAACGACTGGCGAGCAAAGCTTCAAAGTGTGTTGGATTGATTTTGAAGTTGCGTCGGAATGGTTTTGGACCAAAATTTTTGACATTACATCAATTTTTTTCTGAAAATGTGCACCAATCTACCTTTCTCCTAAAATAATAAAATATAATGAAATGTCCCTGTGACGTCATCTGCACACATATTTATTGTTTGTATTGTCTAAGACAAAATAAAGTCAGAATAATTTGATTGGTTCATGAGGGTCACGAATGATCTGTGGGGTTACAATTAAATTTGACATAGTGACTAGTCTAAATATTTTGTTTACTTTTTGCTATTGCTTTTTTTATTGTATAAAATAGCGAAATAAGGTCATCAATCCGAATGACATGACAGGAACAATTTCAACTTCAGATAAATTTTCATAAATATCTGGAAAATTCATAAAAAGGACATATATTTTGGGATGTTGTTCAAGAAACTTATTCCTTTTAGTTTTAAAAATCATCAGCGCAACTTTAACATTTTTATAAAAGCCTAACTTGGATCACTAGCGGGAGTAAAATTTACGAAGTGTCATATAGGAAGTTGTACGACTGCTAAGAACGGGCTAATAAAGCTAAAAGGTGTTGTGCATATAACGTAAGAGAAGCCGCATAGAAAAGCCAACAATATGATATTCCCAAAAACTTACCGATTTGTCCAATAGTTAGGGACCCTAAATGCGGAACTAAAAGTTGCGGTTTCGATTCCCGGCCGAGACAGATATTATAAATATCTATTTATTAAAATAAAATATATTTAACTACTAAGCATAAGAAATACGTAAGAACGCAGATATATTTCTGTTGTCCAGTCATACAAGCTGTACTACTTGGATTGGGTATATGTGTAGTTGTTCCGAGTAATATTATTATCCAAATGTATACGAAAAATTATTAGAGGTATGCAAGTATTAAAACAGGCAACTTTCGTGACGAATCGCTGACTACCCGCCGCACGGTACGTGCGATTACACAAACCTCCCTTCTTTAGCAAACACAGACTGAAACAGAGATCCACTTAACTTAAATCTATTCGACAACTTAACTGTAGAAATTAGTTATTTAAACTTAAATCTAAAACTAGTCAACTGACTAAATATAAGACTATGGAGATAACTGAACTTCACGCGTGTAGATTAATCTATGGTGTTTTCTTGTAAAGCGAAAAAATGTAAAGAACTTGCGTATTTCAAAGAGTCAGTGTTATGTATTGTGTTATTAAATTAATAAATAATATTAAAGTCAATAACAATACAAAATATATGAAATCCAAATATTTTACAATTTGGAGTCCGGAAACGGTTGTGCGGCTGTTTGGCCTTACTTTCATATGCTCCTCGTAGATTGTTTTACATGGATTTATTTAAAGACTTTAGAAAAAAATATCAATTTTTTTGACCCATTTGTATGGAAATAATGCAACCTATCTACACTTAATTTGCAAACGTTCAAAAACTTATCTTTCGTTTTTCCATGTAAATATTGCTCAGTAACGTACTGATTTGCTTGGATTTTTTTTACATGATTCTACGCATACTAGAAAAACATTGGAAATTATTAAACTATAACGGAGTGATATCCGTACATGGAAGATATTTAAAAATATATTTATATTCATTTAGTCAAAACAATTATCCATAATATTCTTTACGAAGTCCTGCCATCTAATAGGAAGAACAAATATACCGTTGCAATAGAATTCTGCTTGGGAAGCAGAACTCAACGAAGTTCAAACATTTTTCCAATGTGTAAGTTGCTGAAATTGTAGAAAAATGGTAGTAGGTAAATCTGATTTCAGAGGCAACCTGTGAAGGGTGGCAGAGAATTTTCTAAGTGTTACTCCTATAGCATTAAAACGGTTTATTTTACAGTGTATGGTCTTAATGGTTAATAATGGAGAAGATTGGTTGATAACTCAGTGTTGTTTTTGTACCCATTTCACCATCATTGTACGAAGTTCTTAACGGTTATTCTCAGTTGTAATTGATGCACCAGATCCGAGGAAGCAGTAGTATATAACACCACAACTGGACCACTAAACACTTACCATTACCATTCTTAAAGTCAGATTACTTTTGATGCAATGTCCTGATGTCTGACCTAGGTTCAACGATTGACTTTTTATCTTACGGTTATTGCAAACGATCTATTTTGGTTTCACATCAAAATCCTCTTATTTCTTGCAAAGAAAGCTTCAACAACTGCACTTGTGTACAAGTCATTCATTTCAAATGATATTTTTTTAATTAGGCAAATAATTTTGTTTATTTTTGTAAATAAGTCAATGTTGCTGACCCCAATCTGATCTCTGAAATCTCTGAAGCTGAAATCTGACCTCAAATGCTGACCTCAAATTGTGCTGCTGATTCTGTTGTAAATTGTGGCTGGTTTAGTTTTTGGTTCATTTTACAAGACTAAACGCAAAACGCATGGTGCATTCATTAGTCATGTTTCTTCCAAACACAGCAGTGATCACGCGGCTTGTATCTGCTGCGTTAGACAAAACTCCCATTGAAAAATTACTCGTATTTCTTCTCCATGTTTGACTTTAGAGTATTTAGTAGTTGTTATATACTATTTAATAATATTTAGTAGTTTAGACAAGATCGTAAAAAACAATCGAAAAACAACTATCAAGTTGTTTTATTGATTTTGAAATAAGAACACAGTGGCTTGTATTTGAAAAAAATAATTAAAATTTCACCTTGCAGCTTTTGTTTTCATTCAAAATGGCCAGTAGCTAGAATGGCAATTTCATATATAAACTCCTAGGTATTACTTACAATTAACGTGATTTTCATAATATTATATTTAAAATAACTAATCGTTAATTATTTAAATCACTTAAAAGGAAATATAAATAGACAAATGACGTATGCGAAGAAAAAGAATTTTATAAACTGTCAGCAATTTATTTTAGTCTAGGAGCCTGTTGTGACGATTTTCAATAAATTTAATTTTTAAGAATTGATTCACAGTGATGAATCACAGACTGTAGTCAGTCAGATATGTATGATTGCATTAGGGTTTAGCGCCCTTACGGAAATATGAAAATCAAATATAACTAGAAAAATAATTTCAATCTCATTTTTTGTATGCTGCTATATTTACTTAAACAAAGACTATAGTACCCAGTTACAAGTAAATGAAAAAACACAAGAGCTTTAAACGATTTCCTAATAGCTAGGGACACAGATATCGCGCTATTTGTTATTGTAACAACTAGCAGTTTCTACTAGCAGTGACTCACCCGTATCCGACTGACTGACTGCAAGTACGTAAATAAGCTTTATAAATACTTTATAATATAATACTTTATAAATACTATCATCTGTCATAAATCCAGCCTTTAGAAACTCGTAACCATTTTTGTCACGGGATCTCCAACTATATGGTTTTGTTCACATGATCACCTTTCTCCTTAAGTCTCATTAGTCTAGACTGAGTTACGTACAAAGTCATTGTATTACTCCCCATGTAATTTGATAGCGCGGCGATTCAACGAAGGTGTGAAGTGCGAAACTATTACGTGGAATTGGACACCCCGTGTGCATTCGCCCTTACTGCCAGTTGCAACCCGCATCGTTCAATCGAAGGGAACAAAATATCGGCCTTCTAGTGATTGAGAGGTTCATATTTTCAATGTTATAGCAGAAAATTCCTAGCGATTATAAACAGAATGCAGTAAAAAATATTGTTAATGAAAAGAAAGTCTCTTAAATAAATGTAAAAAATAAATATTTTTAAACTATTAACAGATTTTTTCAATTTCTTATGATAAATAAGCAATAAATAGCTGATGATTTGCACTCGCAAACATATTGCATTACTCTGGTAGTGGTAGTGGTATGACTTACATAGTGACACCTGTTGCAATACTTGAAGTGGTAACTGTACGGGTCGTGAACGGTGTAATATACAGAATAATGCAAGTTTTTCTAAAATTTATTTCTTTTATTTTTTATTTATTTAATATTTATTTATTCCTTTAATTTTTTTATTTATTTAATATTTATTTATATCTTAAATTTTTTATTTTTTAATATTTATTTATTTCTTTTATTTTTATTGTTTCTAATTAACCAATATTTCAAGTCAACCTACAATTTAAACTTATAATTTTAATTAATTTCATCTCATGAAAAAATCACATAAATGAAAAAGTCACGAAATAACTTTGACTGAATTTTTAAATATCTGTCTAATGATACCCAATACGATAGGGAGCGTGAAGTTTTTTCATTCCTAAACAATTTTTATAACTTATAATTTATAACTTTTTATAACTTTTCTACATAATTTCCCGGCTTTTCATATAAGAAATCTGCCTGTGTAATTTCATCAGGATTGATGGAAAATAAGAAGAGATTAAAGGATGGAACATAAAGGTTTCGTTATTACCGTTTTGCTAACGTAATCTAAAATTTGGCCTGAGAAAAATTCAAGAAAAGCGGCCGATCTCGCAAGCTCGATTTCAACATCCACGTGGCCTTAAGAGTTGTCGAAAAGGTGACAAGTGCGTGAAATTGTTGAGACCAATTGCGAAATTTCAAAAATAATGAAAACGGCGGCCAGAATATTCGTCTATAAGAAATCACTACATATTATAAAATAAAGTCCCCCGCCGCGTCTGTCTGTCTGTCTGAACGCGATAAACTCAAATACTACCGAACGGAATGGCATATTATTGACACCGATGGACGGAGTGATTCAAAAGGAAGGTTTATGTTTATAATTTATTAATGTTTTGTAATGTGTGTTTTGTGGAAATTTGTTGAAATATGACGATTATTGTTGAAGAAGTCTGAAGAAAATCAAACCGGCTGGGAGCCTTCATCGAAAACGCTGCCTAATCCCTTTGAAATATAAGAAAATAATGTATGGAGGAATTGTGTTTCTTTTATATGACTAAAGAAAAGTCCGCGATGATATATGTCTGTCTTTTATGGATAGCTTACTATACCTAATCTTATGTTTCAAAAAATGGTGTCATATGATGAGGTAATTGAAAAGCAATTTATACGGATACAGTATTAATCCTTATCAAATTAAATACGTTATTTACCTTCAGTATTTCATGCAGATTGTCCTTTACACCATACAATTTAAATTAACAGCTTAGGAGCTATCGCATAATAAAAATATCGCGCGCCGCGTCCCCCAGCCATACTGGACGTTACGACACGCGTTTTTTTTTTTAAATTAGGCAAAAGTTACATATGTTGTATACAAATATTGTAATATTGTAATTTTTTTATGTATTTATTCTTTATTTATTCAAATATTTATAGAATTGGGAATAAAATACTTTAAAATACTCGAAGTAGGATGAACTTACGTTATATTTGATTTTAATTAAATCCAATCCACGTATTCAACACAAGAAACTGATACCACACTACGACAGAAAAAAACATTACGGCTTATATGCTTTGCTACCCGTGCGAAGCCGGGTCGGGTCGCTAGTAAAAAATAATTAATGTATTTCAAAATAAGATGACAGTAAATGAGCAATATTGTTACCGATAGCTAATAAGTTGCGGTAAGTAAAGGAATATAATGTTAAATGTGTAAATTTTTCTCATTCCAATCATCAGCAATAAGTATTTACATACTTAAATTATATAATTAAAATTCTATACTTAAAAAAAACGTATTAACTTTTTTCAGGTTCAAAATAACACATATATTATTTCCATAGAACAAGTAGGTACTCCAGCCTCCTCTCTAGGGTCTCTTGGTCACATAATAATCATACATTTTGGTAAAAAATTATGTCATCTTAAAATACTTTACATATATTATTTATGGACAGTACATAATAAAATTAGTACATAGTAAAATTATAATATTTAACACTAGCTTTCGTGTTAGAGTTCGGTGGCGTCGTATAGTCGCCATGGTAACGGTCGACGACCTCCCGCGTTATTACCTATTCACTTAAACTAACTAATTTAATATCTGCTTTTAAGTGTTCTAATATCGTTTTTTTTAATTTATTACTTACTGAAGATTTTCATACCAGCAGAGACCCTGAATTTGCAAACAGTGCGGCGTCGACACTGGGATGTCAGATGATTGCAGTCGCCGGTAGAACACTGCCCGGTTACAGTACAATGTAATATTTTATCACACTTTTACACTTTTTACTTAAATTGCCACCTGCAATAGTTAGCCTATTGTCTAGTCTATTCTACTATATATACACTATCACGTCATTGCCACTATCTGATTGTTTCCGCATAACAAAACGCAACAAAGCGACGCGACCACCGGCGCATTTCTACGAATGCGGCGAGCGCAAGGCCTCAGGAAAGCTTTTTTCGCTTCCGGTTAAAATTCGCTTTTACAGTGTCGCTGTAAGCCTCATTTTACCTTTTCCTGTCCACTTTTATCGGACAATCCACCTTATTGGGTTGTAATAAAGGCTGTTCTAAAGTGATAACGAAAACTGAAAATGCGTCGCGTGATGACGTTTCACTGAAAGGGATGAAATTAAGTTAAAGTATGGTGTGTAAGGGAGATAGAGAGGCCCCGTGGGAAGTTATAGCGAGGGTGCATGGCACGATAGACTAAGGGTGTCGGAGGGATGAAGGGGATACGGACGGTCAGAGCGGCAATCCGTATAGACTGATCGATCTCAAAGGCGACAACACTTCTTTGTGACTCGTTATCCGTCTTTTTGACATGAAAGTCCTAGTATTTAGTCCTAGCAGTCAGCTGCTTAATATTTAATGGTGGTGTAATGGATATAAGTACACGATGTAAGCATACTCTTCTCCCGCAATATCAAGTATTAAGACTAACTTATAACTCTTACACGGTTATGTTATGTACTTAACTCTATCATGCCATCACAATTTGCCGACTTGGAAATAAAATAGCGTACTCTCCGCCTTAGTCTGGAGAAAAACAATATTTTTATACAAACGTGTAAGTGTACTGTTGCGTCGGTAGATAAGTTGGCGGGATATGTCAGATGTGAATATGCCATATAGGGTACTAGTAGTCACCACAGAGTGAATAAAGGCTATGTAATACAAGAAAATAAAGTTATATTAATACTACTAAATTAAAGATATGTCGTTCTGAAATTATGCCACAATATTACTAGCCCAAGTTGATACAAAACAGCAAACAGCTAGCACACATCGCATTATCGATTAAATATTTAAATACTTCAATCGATGATCCATTAGTTCTACAAATAATACAGCTCTATTAAATTTTAGTACGATCCGGTCTTCAGTAAGAATGCATCCTTCTAATATATAGTAATATTTATGTCAAATTAATAAATGACACTCAAAAGCGTCTTGACAACGGTATCAGCTGATTGCGTGTTCCAACATGATAACGATCTTAGATGACCTCAGCTAACGCACATACTTTTGACTTGAGCTAGTCTTAAGATCGATCTCAAACTTGAGTATGATTTATTATCGATATAAGTCGTAGTATATTGTAACATCGAATAAACAATTCATTCTAGCGATGTATCATTCTAGTGCAGAGTTAATAACATTCTATTTACGTATGGTTCTTTATTAAAATAAATACATATTTTAGCAAATCCAAATTGGATCCGGTCAGAACAGACATGTGTAGCCAAGCTGTGCCACAATAGAATAGAGCGAAGGCTGTGGTAGACTAGGCAGTGTTTAACGGAGTGACCGCCACTGTATTTGTGGCAGTTTTTTTTTTTAACAACACAGAAAATACCTATCCTATAATCACATATTTATTATTATAGTAAATTAAAGTTCAGAAAAAATATAAAAATCTTCTGTTACGCCTCATCTTTTACTATCATATTTTTACGTTTTAACAGTGAAAGATCCATCGAACATTTGTAGAGTAAGTAATAATAATAATAATAGTTTATTTCAGACTTTACAGTCCATATATGAAATACACAATATTATATACACTATATACATAATTAGTAAAAATTATTTATCATATATTTATTTATCTAGGATTTACAAGGTTTTTTTTGCATACACATTTAAATGTGTTTTTGTCCAAATTATCATGATAAGTAAGCGACTTTGTTAAGTGCACGCTTTATAACTTAATTAAAACCATTTAGTCGGTTCGATTGATCGGTTTTATGAAGATTTTGATCGAGACACGAAAGCAATGAATGTCTGGATTTCAGCCGAAAAGGGTGTATGCGGATGTAGCAGAGAAAATGTGACACAGCTGCACAGTATAAATGAAATAGCAGTAACGCCGCTCTTTTTTTTTTAATCGTGATAAACTTGATCTCCAGAAAGTCTAAAGAGTACAATTATATAGAATATAGCTTGTTTTCCTCTTTTCAGTTCATAACTTTTTTCTTTTCAGTTAAATGGTTTTGCAGTTAGGTTTTTTGTTTCGTTTCAAATAAATTAGTTTATTTCAAACTCTTTAATTTAATAAATTGGCATGCATTGACTATAGTTTTGGTTTCAGCCTAACAAAGAATAACGTACGGTCTGTGCGTTAAACACACTGTTTTTTAGTTTATGTCAAAATGGTAGCATAAAAGTGTCATAATATATAAATATATTCAGAATGGGCTATTTACTAACTTTCATTTAATACCCATATTGTTGTAATAACAAAAAAAATTGTCTTTCTCTTTTTTGATTCGCAGACGCCACATTAAAACATAATATAGCCTATGCCTATATATATATATATTGAAATCCATCAAGCCGTATAAACTTTACGACGTGCCAAGGGTTACATACATATTATACATACACTCGAAGAACATTACCCACAGTTTGATAAAACTGACACTATATTCAAGAGACAATAGTCTTATTACATAGAATCATTTGTAGAAACGGTTATACGTTCGTCACTTTAAGTTTCACAACTTTCCTTAACTTATCGCCGTGTGGTATCTCGTGCAACCAGAATTAAGGCACTTTGAACAAAGTAGACGCTTTCAGTTGGAGTAAAGGCGGCGGTTGACTTGAGGCGTTCATTTTGTTCGCATCGCGACTGAGACGACGATTGTAAACACGGATAGTGCAGCCGGTGAAAGGATGTAGGTCACGACGACTTGCACTACCGCCCTTCCCTCTACGACTGCCGAGCTCTCTGTGCATGGGCATCGGAAGAAATTATGTTTGCTCCCCCAGCGCCGCGAGCTGCCGATGCGGCTGCTCTCTGTGAATAGGAAATTTGCAAAAACGGATAGATAGGTTGAGAGTCAGAGACCGAAAACAGCCACGTCTTACAGTGCTCAAAGTGGCGAGCTAACACATGTGGGAAAGATAAATTTTGCGAGACCATCTGGTGGCACAAGAGGTCGGATAACTAATTATTTTACAAAACAGAAAACAAAACGGTCTTTACGTGTATTATTTTCCCCTTTTTTTCCGGATATAGGTCCATTCACGAGTTATCTATTTTGTATATATGTATGATGAGGCATAGTTTGTCATTTCGGTTAAACGGCATTTCGCAAAGTGGCGAAATTCTGTTACTCTTTAAGTCAAAACCATGAAATTAATTATTTAGCTTTATGGTAAGATATTAAGAAATACGTTTTGAGGGTTTATGGGAATTTAAACCTTAAACGGGCAAAATAGAGGATATAATTTTGTAGGGAAATCTCGTCATTTTCAAAATTAAAACCATAGAAATTGGTATTTAGCCTTTCAGTTAGAAATTAAGAAAACCTGTTTTAGCAACAGTAGAAATTTTACCCTTGCGGGGTTAAAATAGTTACAATTGGTATTCAACCTCTTTATTGCAAATTAAAAATGAAATGTTACATTAATAAATGTTAATAGGTACGAAGCTACCGAAATTGCTAGTATTTATATAAATTTGAAAGTTAGTTTAGTGGTTTGTTCGTTTGTTTGTCCCGTAAACATATTGTTTATTATTTCTTCAAGTTTGATGGAGTAATGAAACATGCAATGAGATTTTTGGCACTGAGTAACATAGGTACGGCATAACCTGGTCAAAGATTTCCATGGAATGGCAGAAATGCACGCCATTGCTCCCAACAGGCGGTGCTTGTGAGTTTGGCAGTCATATTTTTATATAATTAATATATAAAAATATGACTGCCAAACGCGATACCAGTTGGAAAATTTGATATTTTTTCTTAGCAAAAATGGTTGATAAGTATTGTAGTTGCACTGTTAAAGACTTAAAAACAGTGTTTAGAAAGAGAATTGCTAAAAGAAGTGGTAAAAAATATAATGTAATAGAAATGTAAATATAAGCCATATTAAAAAATGTTAATTTTTTATTTTTACACTAGCGCAAAGTTTCTCGCAATTAATCACTACCTGATAAAACGTTTTGTTGTGTTAGAGCCAAGGGTCGCGGGTTCGATTCCCGCTCGTAACAAATGTTCGTGTGCATGAAATGTCTATTTGTTCTGTGTCTGGGTGTGAAATATCTATATATGTATATATTATAAAAAAATATTTAAATATGTATATCAGTTATCTGGTATCCATAATACAAGCTTTGATTAGTTTGAAACAAGATAGCGATGCGTGGGATGTCCAAGGTATTATTATTAACTTCCACAGTGACTTCTACAGAAAGTGTCCACATTAAAAATTAATTTCTAAGACTATACACGCCCGGGGATTGAATGAGTATGTAAGCTTCAACATGATGCAAGCAATTTTTTTAATTACTAGCTTTGCCAGGCACACTACAACATTTACTCATGGTTATGTTTATAATTAGTAAATTATTCTAAAATTTTCTCGTAACTACTACGTGAATACTAAGTTTAACAGTTGATATGATAGCCAACGCCACAAATGACATCAACTTTTAGTTTTCCAGATTACATGCCATTGTGAGATGCAACAGAGTGGTACGGCTGCGGGAATTTGAATTGGAGAATATAGTTAAAGAGTCTGTTATCATGTTTGTTTTATATATTTACGTAGACAAAACCAAATTATTCAATAAATCGAGACCGACTCAGCAGCCTATAACCAAAAATGGTCACAAGTTACTGGGTATTTGGTTGAGTGGTACTATCAGTCAACCATAACTTGAGGTTCAGTGTTTCAGCTCAACAGCGATAAAATAAAACCAGTAGAGCTTCAAACGATTTCTTAAAAGCCGGTAATTGTACAGTAATTTTGTTTGTGTAACAACTAGCAGTTATACAACAAATTAGGTTACATAAAATTGAAAAGTGCGCCGACTGACAGCAAGTACATGATTAAGGTCTGTATCACTTGCCGAAATTCGGATTTTTTAAATATTTTTAGATATTTTAGGAACTCGTAACCAATTTAGGTCATAGGGTCTCGGACTATTATCATTGTCATTTACAAATCATACAAAAATGTTTATTAGTACTCACGTGCTCAACGCTACGGGACTCATGAAGCGCGGAGTACAGAAGGAGGAGGGCAGCCTCCACTCCACATGTCTCTCGTCGCCTCAAAAACCATTAACTACCGCTTTGATCCGGCCCGCACCGCCGCCACCCTCACGATGTCTGCACCCATTATCAACTTTTTTCTTTAGCTGCTTATCTATGAAACTACATTTTCCTAAATGAAACAATTGATGAAAGTCGATGTAGCGAAAGAGACATGTAAGAACCGTATCAAATTGATATCTATAATTTCTTCCCACGCTTCTGGAAACAGATGTATTTGTTACAGATATAGCCCTTGTTATTATTGTTATTATTATTATTACAATCTGACCTATCAAGTTAACAGTACTTCCTGTATTCGTGCCATAAAATTTACATTCAATGAGGCTTTATCTAAGGTAGAGGACGTAACCCCGCCTCACACACATAGGTTTGTACTATCAATGTCCTCTGCAATGATACTTGTAAAAGTCACACAGTAACTGACTCGTTAGCAGCGTAATGTTCAAAGTCCTGGACATTTCCAGGACTTTGAACATTACGCTGCTCCGACTGTAACCGAGACGCGCTCGCATCATGCACTTACGTCGATAGCGCTCATGTCGCAACGCACGCACGCTGAATTTTGGAGATTATAGAAATAAACAAATCTATTTCATCATTATGAAATAGATTATAGAAATAAACAAATCTATTTCATCATTATGAAATAGATTTGTTTATTTCTATAATCTCCAAAATTCAGCGTGCGTGCGTTGCGACATGAGCGCTATCGACGTAAGTGCATGATGCGAGCGCGTCTCGGTTACAAAGTACAATCTTTACATAGTACAGTTATGGTGGCGGCGTCGGCAAAGACCGCCGGGTGCGGTGGCGCCTATGAAACACGCGCCTCTTTGCTACTTGAACGCTGCCTAAGTAGGCAATACTTTTCAATACACTGTAGGTACACATTAGATGTACCTACATATTGGTACCATCTATGGTTTTATTAATATGCTAAATCCAAATTGGTATGTCTCATTGGACCAGTTGCTATAATAAAGACTGTTACGACTATGGAATTATGTGACGATTCGTCACAAACATTTGAAGGCCATGAACAACTATGGTGAAGCCGCATCCATGTAATAATATATTAATAAGCTCCTATATCTTTGAAAGAATAAGAAGAAGGAGAATCATGTTTGTGTAGCCATAAAGCGAGTAAAAACGCTAGAGAACTTTAGTTTTTTAATTAAAAACAACAGTAATACAAAAACAAAAAAAACCCTAAAAAATAATTAACTGAAAAGAGAAAACAATGTCATGGAATGTGAATAAAATGCACTGTCTTATAATATAATAATGATATTAAAATATATTTTCACTTAAGACTAACTTATTTTTACGAGTATTACTCAGATAGCAAGCATAATAATCAGGATGGATCACCGCATACGTCGATATGATCGAAAAAAATAATAAAATGTCAGACTCAATAATTAGACAGAGCATACGTCATTATTACATGGGAGGCACCAAAACAATTTACATGTGAAGTAATATATTTACTGCTTTTCGAAATATTCTTTATTGTGTTTTAAACGCTTCTTCATTCGGTCAAACCATTTTTGAAAACATGAGGATCATTAATTAGTCTGAAGCACAGAGCAAACTAATTTGACAGCAGCGTTTGGTTTTAATAGAGTCATAAATGTCAGTACACAGTATCGAAATGATATTACGCAATTTCAAGGGGATGAAACCGGCGCGCGGGGATTTCTCGGGGTGAAGTTCGACTGAAGAACGGTGCACGGGAACCTTGCACACTGAAACTAGGACTAAAATTCCCCATTTACACCAGCTCGCTAGAGTATGATAGGTTAGACTGTAAACGCAGAAGAAGACGTTGTAAATGTCAGTTCACAGTATCGAAGTGACATTACGCAAGTTTGGGGGGTGAAAACGGCGCGCGGGACCTTGCGCACCGAAACTCGAACTAAAACTCCCCACCTTACACCAACTAGCTCTAGCTAGTAGTAGAAGCGTAGGCAAAAAAATTATTGGGTTTTTTCTACCTGGCGGGTTTTGTCTGCACGATTCCACTTGAAGAACAAAAGACAGTTAATGCTGAGTGGTACACCACACCATTTGTTTCCTCAGGGTCTTTGAAAAAGTTAGGGAAAAACTACCAAGAACTTATTTTAGTGCACCAACCATGATAATTTGCTTCGGCGCACACCGCGGACAAGACAAAG